>VZRO01003786.1:0-49396 GCA_013397915.1 Daphoenositta chrysoptera | reverse complement strand
TGGTGGGTGGGGGGGGGGGGGGGGAGCTAAGTTTTCCTAGGTTTTTGGAATCTTCTTGGTGCCTTTCTTTCCTGTACACGGCACTCCTGTTTAGGTAAAGCCTGAAGTCTGTGCTCGCTGAACTAAGAGAAATCTGGTGGGGCTGAGCTCCAGGGGCACAGGCTGCTCTGAACTGGTGTGTGCAGAGCACGACACACACTGGAGAGTCACACGTGCTGGAAAGAGGCATGTCTACATTAGCAGGCTTTTTTTGGAAGTCTTAGGGCTGACCTAAAGCCCTGTGGAACACTAAGAGTTGGTGAGATATTGCTGCATCTCGGATGTAACACCTGGAAAAAACAGTCTAGGATAGTGCCAACAGCTGTCTGACTCTTCCCCTACACACAGGGGTGCAGGAGGAACACGGTGTGCTGGTAATCATCTCTGAGTTCCTACAGTGACCATTTGAATAAAAAAGGGAATATTTCATATTTCTCAGCACCAAGAAAACCAGGGACCCTGAGTGAGGAAGCCAGCTTTCCTCAGTTCCCCCAGGGAAAAGGAGAGGGAGTAGGCTGTGCTTGCTGTGGTCCAGGGCAGGTACATTAAGGAATTTTTAGGTTCTTAATTCATCTTAGTTGCTCTGACTGTCTCTCAGGAGAGGCAATCATCTTTGAACTTCCTGCAAGGAGGGGTTTAGGGGGTTGACAGAGCCCCTAAAGCAGGTGTGATGAATACCAGCCCCCTAAGCAATTTAATTCTTATAGGCCATTTTGTTGCCAAAGGCAAATGCTCTCATGCAAATTGGTTTTCTGAGAGTATGGAATCGCAGCAAGTATTTATAAAATGTTGAAGCCTGGTCCCACAAAGAGGTACCAAGATGCACCTGGCCAAGTGTGGTTTCACATTTTTATCATAACGTTTTCAGCATTCATATTGGATCTTTACTGATTAAATAATGTGGGAAAAGAGATGCACAACAAGGAGATGTAAAGCTCCAACCTGATAAAGGTGGATGCCACCAAAATATTATACTACCTGTTCATTGGGTTCAACAGAATTTACTTTTATGGTTTTCAGATGTGATCACATGAATAATAAAAAGGGCCTTAATTTTTTAAAAACATTTGTAGCTCTAGATAGGTGGTTACTGTGGGAAAGGTGCTTGTGGGGTTTTTTTTTTGTTTTTTAAATGACTTTAGATCCCTGTTGATTGTGACTGTACAGCCAGAATAGGAGCTGGCTTCTCTTTGCTTGTTTGATGGGTGCCCTTGAAGTGGAAAGTAGAGGGTTGGTACTTTGAAGAGTCCAGACATGCAAGAGTTGCACTTTCAAGAACCAAAACCAAAAATCCTTCACCCCTCCTGAAAATCTGTAGGTACTATTTTTAAAAGGGTTACGTTAACCTCAAGCATTTAAAATTATGAGACACATCCCAAAAAATCATGAGTTGCGTAAAAATAATTGTTTGGTTCCTTTTCCTTGCAGTCTAGTTTTTTAGCTTTCAAGATTTATGTTTTCAGTCTTTCCTCTGCAACCATAAGAGCTAACTTTATTTTTAAATGAAAGCTGAGATTCTCTTGTAATCCCATAACTCTAGGAGATTTGGCAATGCTAAATACAATGCGAATTTAGTGACCATTCCAAGGTGAATCATTTCGTGATGTGTCCTCAGCATTAAAGCCAGTTGGGGATATTTTTTTTAAATGTCTTTCGTCTTTCAAAATAATCTGCAAATTGGCAGCAATAATTGGAAGCTTGGTAAAAGCAGTAGAAGACAACTGCAGCCTAGTAAAATCAGGGGGTTTTGTTGGTTTTTTTTTTCCTGGTATGTTAGGATAGATAGATTCTTACAGAATCTAGGTATTAAGGGCATTCTGCATTAAGATATCTCTAGAGAGGAAGGCTTTGGTTGTTTTTGTAGAAGCACCCTTTTCTACTCAGTCAAGCATTAAAATTGGCAGCAGTTCCTGGAGTAGCAAGAAAATCCTGGTTGTTGTCCTCATATAGTTACTGAAAACAGTAAGAGGATATGTAAAAGCTTTAACTCCAAGGAAAAATATTTATAACTGTGACATTGTGTTTCCTTACAGTAATTTATGGGCAAAATGTAGGAAAGGAGGAACACAAGCTATAAATAATATTTCTTATGTAAACATAATGGCAGTAGCAAATTCTTTTTATTTAAAAATTAATATTGATGTTCATTAATATAAATTACCACATTTCAGATGACTCTGATGTCCTTGAGGCCAGATGTCACTGCCTGATTTACAGCTTCCTGGGGGGAGGAGGAGATCCTGTTTTGTCAATGTAGGCACCAAATTGCTTCAAATAGCTATTTTAGACTAGATTAATTACTAATGTATTGTCAACAAAGTCGATTCACATTGCAGCTCAGAAACATGCAAAACTCTCTTTTAGAACATATTGACTTGGATTTTGAAATGCAGGAAAAAGAGCATGAAGCCTACGTTTGACTCACTGAACTTCTGTCTCGTTTAGGAATAGTGGCTTGAAAACTCCTGCCCAGGAACACACACCCAGAATTTCCATGTGCTTCATTAGCAACCGGGGAACATCCTGCAGAGGCAGAGTTTTAGGCCCTCAATGATCTTAATTCTACTTTTAAGATTAATACAAATGCGTGTAGCGAGGGTGTGCAGGAGGAAGCTCTGCCTCCTCAGTCGCACACAGAGATCAGATACCTGTATTAAGTTTTTGAGTGCTTCCTAAAATCCTTCGTTCCTTTGGACCTGATGTATCAAATTGCTGCAAAAGAGGATGGCAGATGTATTTGTAGAGCTATCAGCAGCCTCCCAGGAACCTCCTCTGGGAACACTGGTGGGTGATGCCTCCACAGGCAGGTGGGGTGGATTTGTTGTGTTTGCATCCTCTGGCAGGTTAAAGGGGAGGGATAAAAAAAGGCAGGCTGGTTTGAGTCAGTGCATCTCTGTCCATTAGGTATTCATTCAAATTCAACCACATGAAATACAGGCAGCCAACAAACCATGTCTTGTAAAGGCCTTTTATTCCAGCAGCTGAAATTCAGCACATTTGTAGGTGTGTGGCCAGGCATGCTTAGCATGAATAGCAAACTGATGTAAATCCTGTCTTACAGAGTTTGTTAGATAGAAAATCTCACATATATATGAGAGAAATGTGCAGGCCTCTGGTAGCATAAGGTCCCATGGCATACAAGTACAAACTACACAGGTGATATGAATATAGAGAATAATGCTCAAAGAACTCCCTTTTTGAAACTCATCTGCCATTCGTATAAATCAAACCCAAATCCATTGAAAGGCTTTGAAAGATGTTACAAGGCTTTAGGAACGGTCCATGTTGAATGTGGGATCTTTTTTCCAATCCTTATAAATAATTATTTTCCTGTGTTTGGTAAGATTAGCTGCAGAGAATTTATGTTAAGGCTGTGTGGAAAGGAGTACAGAATTTCAGATGAAGCTGGAAAGACGGTTTTATAATGTTTCTGTGATATAAAAGCCTTCTACCATAGAGGCAAATGCATCACCCCCTCATTCTTTTTTCTCATTTATGAAATAAGTAAACATAAACTCTGAATTCTCATTTTCAGCAAGTACGTTAGTAAATCCAAACTGACCTTGACCTTAGCTTTGCTAATTTCCAAACTCTGATATTTATTCCTGGAGTCGATTGTTTCCCTTCATACCAAATACATAAATACTGCAAACCTTTCCAATGCCTTGAATTAGAGTGTAAGTAAATAGCTGGTTTTAATCTACATAATATTTTGAGAGCAGACGTTCTGTGCTATGACTATTAAGATATACCCAGCAGCCATTTCTATAATACTAAAACCTCTTATATATATTATTGAAAGTAACGCTATCAGCCAAGGCTTCTTTTATGCCACAGAAACTTAAATAATAAAATACAGCATGGATAAAATCGGCAATAATAGTAAGTTAAGCAAAATTAATTTAAGTAACAGATAACATCTGGGGGGAAATGTAATGGTATATTGGTAAGTTATGCAAAGCTAATTTTATAATAACTACCACATCTGTGGAACTCATCTATTAGAACGCTTTACCAATCTTCTTTCCTGCCATTATTCTGTTTTAGAAATTTCCCTGTGCACTATTTTACTGTCTTTTCTCTTCCTCTGTTTGTAAAAAGGCAATTTGCTACCTCTCAACAACAAAAAAAGTGTGAGTTTATGTAGAGAACAACACAGTGCTTCTTATACAAACCTGTCTTTATGCACACTTGTACCAGAAAGAATTCCGGAGTGGGGTTGTGGCACAGGGCTGTGCTCTGAGAGCAGTGTCTGCACCAGCTGCAGTTCTCAGCTGGGCTGGTGCCACTGGGCTGGGACAGACCCATCAGTCCCACATCAACCTGTGTGACTCCTCCCTGGCACCCACCTCACCTCGGAATTGCTAAAAACAGGGCACCTAATTGTCCCTCCAGTCTCTTTCAGAGCAGCTGACACTGATATGCCAGCTACATTTGTGCAACTGCCTCACAATTGCTTTATCTTTGAATTCCCGTGGACCCGCTGGACCGCAATGTGCAGGAAAATATTGCCAATTAATTTTAAGGCATTATCATCTTGCCAAACTGTTTCTCACATTTCAATAGTTATATTGATTCAAGAGGACACTTTGAGTAATACATCTTTGTCATAGTGAATAATGCTCACATAATGACAAATCTTCAGGAATTAAAAAAAGGAGGATGAAGTTTTTAATGTAGGTCAGTGGAAGTAATTCACCATAAATTTACTCAGACTTCAGAAACTAGCAACATTTTTTTAAAGCCACTGTAACTGTATAAAACTTACTGTGTCTCCTTCTCTGTTTTTAAATAGATTTTACTACAGAGCCATTGCTGCTATTAAACATGAGGTTTTGTTCAAAGGAAACACAAAGACTTAATTGTATTTTTTAAAGGAAAGTATTGCATCAGAAGGATTCATTTAAATACGTTTGTTGGCTTCGGGCTCTCACCACAATTCATTCGTTCTCATTTTCCCCTGGACTTGTTAAGGACACAATGTATAGGAAGGAGCAATGCAGAATGGCATTTTTAGGTCACTATATTTTGGCTGTAAACTGTAGTCCTGCTCATAAACTTGTTATTACTAAACAAAATGCTTCATATTCTACATTGAAGTTTCACAATCTTTTAAAAAAACTTTTGGCTGAATGTTGGGACTATTATGGCTCATTAAAGAGACTAGTTCTGCTGTAATTTAGTTATTTCTTAATGATCCAAGGGTTATTATTAGACATGGAACAGATGAGTAAAGAATGGCTCTCTGTAAAAAGACGCAGTGAAGTAAAAATATTATTCAGAAAAACAGAACCTCTGAAAATCTTATCCATGCAACGAAAACGTATTTGATCGGCTTGGAATTGATTCTAAAAACCTGGTCTATTTTTTTATGTTATTTCACTTTTTAAAAATTTGGACTGGAGGGAATAAATGGAATAATGATTTAATCTAAATTAAAAAATATATTTTGAGTGAATAAGTAACTAACTAAGCAAAAAATTTTATTTTAAGGAAGCAGAAAGCAATTTTGAATTCTCATCAGCTTCAGCTAGTATTTTTTAATAAGAAAATATAAGGTAAGAAATCAGAGAAAATGGAAATAGTTGCTAAATTTAAAAAGCACTAGTTTTTAAAAAAAATAGAATTTGAAAACAAAGTGTCTTTGTTTTTGAAAGAAATACAATTTAGGTCAGTTTTTTCATTTTGATACAAAACCCAAACTTTCTGACTGTATCTTTTGTGAGTACATAGGCACTGACGGAAGTACTAAAAATTTGAATTACAAGTGATAGAGGAAAATGCATCTATAAATCTGTTTTTCTCCTCAGTTATAATCTGCAAATCTTTCTGTCAGCCTTTTAGGTTCTTATAAACATGGGCTAATACTGTCTACCTACTTTACTGAGCTTACACATGACAGGGAACCTTGGGGGTAGTGACAGAGTTCAAACAGAAGTTCTGAAAAGCTTTTAGGACTACGAAAGAGATTTTTATTGTAATGAAGTGTCGAGGTCTAACTTTTTATTTTCAGTTGTTGCTCTCACTTCTGCAGATGTATAGAATCTTTAATATTTTCAGCATGTTTAACTGTAGCAAGTAACTAAATGACCCAAATATCACCACAGCTACGATTTCAAAAGTATGAGGAAATTAATTTATGGGAGCTGCAATTACCCTGATGTGAATTAATGTCGTTTACTTACACCATCCAAGCAAAATCCTGTTTGTAATCGCTGACTCAGAACTGGAACATCTGCCTCGTATTCTCGCTGGGCACTTCCCCTGTAGAGGCCCCAGACACACCATTTCAGTGCTGTACCCTGCTCCTTGCTTGTTCACAAATGCCTTTTTTCGCCCTATTTGGCACATATGTTCTCTGTCATCCATTTTTTTAAAGTAGGACACAAAACCTTGTCCCTTTAGAGGACTGCCTTCTGCATCACTCCTGAGAACCTGAGCATGGACTTGGTGCTTCATCCAGCTCCGAGGGGGAAAAGCCATGCCCTTGTCAAAGCATTCCTGGAGCTGCAGGTCACACAGCAGCAGAGCACCAGTGAGGTTCCCATGGTCACAGCAAAGGAACAAGATGAAAGAGCAAAACTTGGACCATTAGCGAGTCTTAAATTATAGTTGCATATTAAAATATTTTTTTAGGGCCTTATTTGATTTAGTGTCAATGCAACTTCACTCCAACTGACTCCTTTGATACAGCCCTGCAATTCCGAACTGCAGCAAGGTCCCTGTTCAGAAGTGACAAATTTGCACTGGGAAGACAGAATGTTACCTGAGCACTGTGTTTTCTAAATGTAATTATCCACATGAGTAAGAAGCTGTAGTGTTATGAAATTATGAAAATCATCTGTTCTTTCCAAGTATTATAAAGAGGGCCCCTCGAGAGGCAGCTAGAAATTAAAGCTGATCTATAATCATTTTCAGAATGCTTTCCAGTTCTGAGCACCTGGATAGTAACAGAAAAGGTATTGTTTTTTGTTGTTTGCCAGCCATTTCATTTCCATTTTAAAAAATCTTCAAGAAACCTCTGAGCAATCATTAAACATGAATTACTTTCTTCTTCTTTCTTTTTTTCTATTTAATACTACCAGCATGAGACTGAACTTGACCAACCTGCAGTTTCCCCCTCAGCTTCAGCGACAGAATCTCAGGTATAGTTTTGTTCCTTTTAATTCATTTTGGGTTTTTTAAAGCTATTTTTCTATGAATTTCCATTGGATCCCAGTTACTGGTGAAATTTATTCTCTAGAACATAGCATGCATTCTCTTCTGAGATTGAATGAAATGACTTTTAATGCATTAATCAGTCAGCAGAGGACATTTATTTGAGTGAGGCGCTCTGGGCTCTCGCCCGGTGTGAGGATGTGTCTGCCTGGCCTGGGCAGTGTGAGGCAGCCACGATGGTCTCTGTCGAGGCAGCACTTCCCAAAAGCAGCTCTGTGTAGTGTTGCCTGTCCTTGTGCTGGTGCTGTTGGGTCTCACAGAGGGCAGGAGGATGTTCTAACTCGGGTGTTTCCTGTGGCTGGTTGCTCACCAGGGGCATTCCCTGCAAGAGCCCTGTCCAGAGGCAGCGTCTTCCGAGGCAGATGCTGTGGCTGGAGTCACTGCTGAAGATGAGGAATCTGCAGTGTGTGAAATCCCAGATGAAATTATTGGCAACCTTGAGGTACTATTACTAGAAAGCTATTCACTAATTCTGTCTATGGTTAATTAGCTAGCTCAGTCTTAATGAATATAAACTGTATTTGTGCTAAAGCTGGCAAAAAGCACATCCATATGCTGTAAAAATGTGAATTAGCCACTATAAATAACTCCTAGTTTAGTCAGCTTACATATGATAAGATAAAAAATACTCAGTAGTATGACAACATATATCTTCAGCCTTACTACGTGTCAAAAACACAGGCCAAATCCTGCTCTTAGTGATGTCAGTGATAAAATTCCTTCTCAGGGGTTCAGGACCAGCTGCTGTGCTGGAGTATATGCAATGTGTGCTTAATATAAATTGTTAGATGCATCTATGTCACACGTCCTTCAATTTGTGTAAGAAATGACTCATTTATTCCAATTTTAGGCTTTGTCTGGTAGGTGTGTGACTACACAAGAGCTGCCTTAATGGAACAGATCAGCTGTCAGTATGTGGTCTACAGACTCTGGGGGGTCCATGATTTCTTTCTGTGAGGTTCATGAAAGGGAAGGAAGCTACTGTCTCTGGAATTAATAGGAAATGATTGAAAGCAAACCTGCTAGAACAGAGTTGCACCAAGGAACTGCTGGAATTTGGTCTTACTGGCAACAACCAGCTGGCATTAGGCACTTTGAACTTCAGATACAGCACATTAGACACTATTGACTAAGCAGCAGTTTAATAAATACCTAATATTATCTGAAAATAGTGTGGTATTGATAAGTTGCTTTACTTGGACTATGCATCAGTGGGGAATATGAATTAGAATAATGATGCCATCTTTAGATCTGCCTATTTGAGTTCATATTCCATTTCAACATGTCTTTAGAAATCAGAGGGAATCTCTGGCCTATGTTATCTTACTCCTGTCCCTACCAACAGAAAAGAGTGAATTCCTGGTTTTCACCTGACCTTGATGCCATTAATATCAGTGCTAAGAGGTTTTTTCTTTACAAAACTGCAGAGATGAGAAAAATGCTTTATTTTTTCTTCTTTTGCAACTGTGCTTGTATACAAAGGAAATCATTTCCCCTCAAGTTTTAATTCTTTCACCAGTGTATCATTTTCACCTGTTTTCTCTGTTTCTTGACCTCTGAAGTAATCTTATAATTAGATTTTTACCTGATTCATGATCAAACTCATACCATTTTTTGTTATGTGTGAAATATGATTTCACAATCTGCATTATGTCTTAATATATGCATTAACAAGGCAACTGTTGCTCTAATTGAGTCTTGAAAATAACTTTTAGTCTGATGTCACAGTGCTGACACTCAGCGGTCTTAGCAGCAGCCGTAGTGAAGTGTGGTGGCAGATGGTTTTCACTGGAGGTAGGACCAGAGAGAGAGGTGTGTGAAAACTGGAGAAGAAAAGGCATCTGGAGTGGCTGGGAGAGGAGTAGCCCAGAGGAGCAGTGTTCAGCAACCAAGCACACACATCATGTAAAGGGATGAAGACGTATTTGTTGACACTTGGATTGAATATGGTGAAGGCTGTCTCTAAAGATACAAAGTTGAGAGAGAAATTCCAACCTTTTGGTTCTAACCTGAGCTACTGAGAACTTTGGAAGCATTTTAGCTGTGGTTGGCCATTGATAGATTGCAGAATAGAACTAACAGGGATTTCTAGGACTGGCAAGCCACAAAGTTCCTGAAATGTGGAGTTACTGCAAGCACTTCTGGGACAAATCCGTTTGCTTTATCAAAATTACCTGAATTCCTTTAAGAATGTAACTCTGAGTTTTGAAGCAGTTTATGTAGAGTCTGCAAAAGACCTGTGAGCCTGTCCCAGTTGTTTGAACAAAACTTTATGACTCTTAGAAATACTGTCATTGCACTCCTTCCATTTCTGTTGTATTTTTGTAGTAATCTATGCTGGTACTGATAAATATGCATAAATTACCCATAAAACATCAGTGTTTGTGGCCCTTTTTCCAGTGTTCCCACATTTCCAAATGCCATAGAATCAGAGATTGCTATGCATTATCACTGCCAAAGATTTCATTAGACTATGTCACAACCCCTGTACCTTCCCCACAAATGTTACATTGCAAATTAAACACTCAATGTCTACAGCAGTTTGGATTTCCAGAATGAGATACAAATTTATAATTGTGTTTGTAATTAAGACAGACAGGCAGCATCACAGAAATATGGGTTTTTATTGTTAATTTTCAGTAATGCTTTCTAATTCCAGCACTGTTTCAATAAAACACATTACACTAGAGAACAAACATCTGCAGCAAAGGAAAACAGTGGCAACAACTAGATCCCAAAGCAATTTTTCTGATTTGGTGTCTGTTGGTAAAGGCTGTCTGAGAATACAGGCAAATTAGCCTATCTCCCAAGACAAGGTTACGTGAGGAATGGCTGTCCCAGATCACTTCCTGCTCATGGCAGCCGTGCCATCCATCGGAATTGTGCACGGCAATGTGATAACGTGTTATCACGTCAGGACAGGCTGGAACACGGTTCTGTCTGCAAAACAGGAAGGTGTGCAGGATAATGTCTGCCTTGCTGCACTACACTGTGTCAAAACCACAAAGACAATGTGCAGCCTAAGATAGCTCCATCATAACCACTTCTTTCTTCTGATTTTCTTTACAGGCAGACGTAAATGAAAAGCTGCAAATGCAGGAAGAAGCTTAGGCTTGGAGAACTGAAAAATTGAAAACTCCTAAATAGTCAGATAAGGAAGGTGATGCTGGATTTTGCAGGAGCTGGGCAGTAGGGGATGGCACAAACAGAGGCTGGCTCGCTGCCTGAACAAAATTATTTCTGTATAGAGGAAAATGGTTCTGTTAACATTTACCTAGGAGTACTTCATCCCAGTTCCTCAAATTTACAGTGTCCTGCCAGCGTTGTTGTTTAGTTTAGACTTAAGTTGAAGATTATAAACAGAAGGACACGTAATTAAAACATGTTGAAGTTCAGTTTATTTCTGAATAGAAATTCTAACTTAAAAAAAAAAAAATCAGCAGTTTCATTCTCCCAGTTGTGAAATATTTAACAGTTTCTGCTTTACACCTATGGTTTTTCTCAGGAAATGTTGCTACAAGGAGAATACATGGAGAGAAAACATCATTTTGAGGCACTGCAGATATAATAAGGAGAGAATTTAATTAACATGTAATTACGCACTTTTCACTGTAGCTATTCATTAATAATATGTATGTTATTTTGTTTTAATTTGCTTCCTAAGCTTTTAAAAAAATTTAATAGCTTACACTTCTTTCTTTCCACCATATTAAAATTGCATAACTGAAGAGTTTGCACTTCACTATTCCCAAGAAGAGTTCCTTTAGATTTCAGTGGAATTTTTTCTGGAATGCATGTATCCTTTCATCTGAGAATGTTTCCATATTTTGTCAGACATTATAGAAATGTTTCATGCTCAAAAGGAATCCAACCAAATAAATGACGTCAGAAGAACCGGTTTAACATCTATGTTTCAAACTTGCAGCCTGTATTTACTGTGTCACAGAACTCTGTGTCCTAGAAACCATGTGAAATACAAGTCATGCTTTGAAGCTTAAAGGCTGGATTGGATTACATGTTTAGTGGAGTACACGAGAAATAGAGTGTTTTATTCATTGCATTTTCATATTTCTTTACCACTAAATAAAAAGTTAGATTTTGTTTCATTTCATCCTCAGTTTTTGATGGTGGTAAATGAAAAACATTTGCGAGCCTGCCTCAGCCAGTCAAAAGAAGAAAATAGCTTGTAGCAGTTCTCCTAAAAAGTCTGATTTGATGCTGCCTGACTTTCAGGGGCTGCTCCTGGTGGAGCGTGCAGCCGGAAGGGTCATTCCCATGCACTCAGCAGGAAGTGCTCCCACAGGCAGAGCCAGCACCCAGCAGCTGTGCCTGGCACCAGGAGCCTGGGTGTGCTCTCAGAGTGCGTGACCAGCGTGGGCACGGAGCTCCTGCAAACCAGGGGCTCCCTGGTTGAGGGGGACAAAGCATTTTACTTGGTCTCGTCCACTGAGGAAAATTCTTCCCCTGGTACGTGATAGGGAGAAGTAAGGCCTGTAGTGGTTCACTTCCCACTTCTCTTGATTGCTCTTTCCAGTGCTGGCCAGCAAATTAGTGAGAGCTTCCTTTCAGCTATTAACAGCTGACTGTTCTGCTTTGAACACTGAAGGAATTAATGAAGCATTATTAGTTTTACCTTTAAAAAAATATTTTGATTCCTTATTATGTTCTTTGTTGTTTTATTCCTATGAAATATGACTTTTTTGTTAACAAAACTTTCTAAAATCAAAATGTCCTTTATTTTTATACATAAATCCATCTCCCAAGACATTATGCTAATGTCACCATTTCCCTAGTTTTGAACTCAAAGGTGAGAACAGAACTTTTGAAGAGAGCTGTCCATATGACAAAGAGTATTTTAAATACTTTTTAGTGAAAATGTGTTATTGGCAATTTAGCATTGTTTAGCACTTCAGACCTAAATCTGAGGGCTGCAACATTCCTGCTGTAGTGCTAAGCAGAAAGGGACTAACTGTGGTTTATATTAAGACCAATGCTGAACAAAGACTTTTGCCCGTAGCTCTTTCTTCCTCTCCCAGATTTTGTAGAACCTCTGGGAAATTTTAGAGTGCTTTGAAGATGAGAAATAGTATATGAACCTCAAGTATTACTGTGATGATTTGTTAGCAGTCAGTCTTAGTACATATGCATAACAGCTGAGGTAGTGCAGAAATCCAGAGTGAAGTCCAAATCCCACAAACCATATTTGTAACCAACTTTCTGCTGAACTAAATAATGCTACCAATAAAGAAGAGAGCCTGGGATTTTTTGGGACTGGGAAGGAGGATGGTTAGGAGCCTGAGGGAGGGCAGATGAGTAAAAGGTAGATATAGCATCTCTCTAAGCAGTCGGAGTGTGAGTTCTGACACAGCATATGAACATCGAATTGAAGAATCCTTTAATGTCTTCAGAATGTTAATATGAAATGCAAAACGTCATGCTTTGGATAGATGGGTAGGAACAAAATGTTCAGATGCAATATGGTGCATTAGGAACAGTCTCCATTCTGCATTCCTGGCTTTCCCATTGGTTTAAATCAGGCTTTCTGTTTCTCCAGTCTCTCATGTCATGTTGAGTTACTGCTATAGTCATCTCTAAAAATAATTATGCTGTCATTCCTGGGACCTACAGTTGAGGCTTTGGTATTACTATCTTTGATTTTTTTTTTTTTTTGCCACACTGTTGATCTAACAAACTTCTTTACAATGCATATACATAGCATAGTTCCTAACAGGTTCCCACCCTACAGAGCTCTCAATTTAAAGCAGATAGATCTTGTAGAAATGAAGGGAAGAGGTGTTGTGTTCTACCTTGTCTGCCACAGAACTGGTGGTTTTCCAGGGCCAGAGGACAGATGAAACAATATTGTTTCTCCTATGTAAGGAGAGGATGTATTGATGCTTTTTAGCGTCTTCGTGGCAAAATCCTGGTCTTTACTAGCATTTTATAATGAGATAGTGAACAGCTAGTAATTATACTCTGGTAAAAGGAAAGCTCTATTTTCAGGCAGTGCTTTTCTGCATTATGCTGACAGTGTGATGGAAGTTTAGATGGAAAGCAGCTTTTCTAGTAAGAAGCTGGCTTGAAAGTGATGGGAAAGGAGACAAAAAGAGAAGACAGTTTTTTACCTGTTTTATAGTGTTTTGTCATGACCTTTTCTTCTCAAGCCTTGCTTCTCTTCTTTTGCACCGAATTTTGATTTGAATTTGAAAATTGCCACACTGTTTCCTTCCTAAAATTGTAACTGGCATTCCTAGAAAAATTGTTTTCCCAGAAAAGCCACTGTGCGTAGGCTTCAAATTCAGCTTTTCGCAAGTGAGAATAAGACATTTTCTTCAATAACCTACACTGCCAACCTGACCACAAAACGTGGGCAAAGTCAGCACTGGCCTGTTTAAATCAGGCTCTTCAGCACATGATCCAGCTGACCACTCAAACACGTTCATGCAGATGGGCATGTTGTACCTACCTGAAAAGCCTCTGGAGCACAGGTTTGGCCCTGGGCTGACCCAGAAGGGTGTACAGGAGAACCACAAAGTTCTGTCAGCTGGCAGTCTAGGGAGGGCTGTGTTCAAGGTGAAATCCCCTCTGCTTCTCCACCACCCTTCACAAGGAAGTGACAGCAGTGACAAAACACTGCACTGCTTGCCACGGGCAGCTCCAAACTGAATGTTTGGAATGAGCACTTCAGCCCGTTTTGTTGTGGCACTTTGAGTGTGCAGAGCAAGCTTCAGGCTCCAGCAGTTGTGGATTCAGATCACATGTACCAAAAAAAAAAAATCAAAGGATAGTTGCAGTGACTCATGTAATTGAGAGTCCCATTCAGATGCAGAGCCTTAAACAAGACATGGAATTCGTAATGCTGCAAAAAGAACAGAATGTAAAATATTTCCAGGGTAGAAACAACCTGACATCTTACACAGTGGACTGATTTAAACTCAGTAGTGCTGCTTTAAAGCCTGTGCTGCCGTTAACTCAACAGAGAGTGCACTAAATGGGAGGTTTGTTCATGCAGAATTCTTCACTCACAGAGTTGCCTAGGCCTGTTGCTGGGAGTTAGGTGTATTTTGAATGTGTTTTTGAATGTCTCTGCAGCTGACTCAACAGAAGAAGAAAAGGTGAGTTGCTACAAGCACCCCAGCCAGGTAGGGTAGGGGGAACAAGAGGGGAAACCTGTGGCCTTGACATCAGGAGGCTGTGAGGAAGAACGGTCCAAAAAAGTTACTCTCCTAAATGAGCATGGTGCTTCTGTGTTCCTGGAGAAAGGCTGGTGGAGCTGTGTCACTTTAGGATGCTGATGTGGATGGTCATTCGTGGTGGGAGCCTCTGGAGGTTGCTCGCAGCACCTTTTAGGTGAGCCTGTTCCTCTGGTAACTGCAAAGGTGGCATCAGGATTTTGCCTCCCTTCTCTGAGGTTGGTCTACATGAATATCTCAAAGTTTTCCTTTATCTCTTTCCAGCCATTTCTGAAGATCTTTCGTACAACATTTTCTTGACATTGGAATCTTACATCTTTTAAACTTCAGCCAAGACAATTTTCTTGCTTATTTTTAGGATTGCCTTGATTGTAGCATCAAAAATGTCATATCTGGATAGGGCAGGATCCAGGTATCCCGGGCTGCTACCTTTGGCATTGGCTGTGGGAGATGCTTAGGGAAGAGCATAGGAGCATCCTAAGGGCATACCCCTTCCATGGATTGGTGCATTAGAAACTTGTGGAGCCAGAGTATGCACCCATTGATTGAAATCGAAGGACATCATCAAAGTCACCATCTCTGTGAGTTTGTCTGGTCCTTTTTTCACCTCAGCTGTGCTCCTGCCCACCATTCTCTTCAATGGCAGCAAGTTCCACTCTGTCATTTTGTGCTGTTGATGAACCCCAGCTGCAGTGGATACTGAAGGCTCAAGTTTGCTCAGCTCAGAGGCTTTCAAGATCCTCAGCTGTGTTGATGGCTTGTGTGTGTTGAGGTGGTGTGAGTGGATAACAAGGAAAACGCTGATTTTTCGTGTACAGCAGGAGCAGCTGAGATGCAGGTAAGAGAAAGCATCTGTCAGTCTCTGCAAGACTCAGCCAGAATTTATGCCCTGTTACTGTTTGTCACTGCTTTTTGTGCCATATCTAACTTGGATTAATCCTCCCGAGCAGAGATGCATCATTCAGTCTTTATCTGTGTGTCAAGGGACACACACGTGGCCCTGCCTGAACAGAAAGATACTGACAAAGGGAGGAAAAATGACCATCTTTGGTCTGTCAGGCAGACAGCAAATAGTTTGCTATTCTAATCATCAGAGCAGCAAGTTTCTTTGGAGCATATAAGTCATGAATTACCACGCAGCTCCGAGAGGAAAACTTTGCCCTTTGATTGTTTTCCAAAGAAATGTTCTCAATTTCTTTTCTGCCAAATTCATATTACAGATCATGCTAACAAATTTTCCCAAGCCTTCTTGACCTCCTCCCTCCTTCCCAGTAGTAAAAGAAATTTCACTCATGGCAGGGAGATGTTGAAGATTGTTAAATTTTGCTGATTTAGGAACTGAGTGAATGAAACAAGTTCAAAAATATGTAGATAGCGCATTTCAGAATGCAGTTAGCTCCACTGGTAAGGAAAATGGAACTTGTGATAATTCTGCTCTTTGACAGTGTGTTAGAAAATTGCCTGCTAATGGGTTAGTAGCTAGGGGGGCTGCACGTGCTCCCTTGTGATGAGAGCAGAAGTGTATGGCCCTGGGGAGCCCTCATTTGGGAGGCTATTGGTTTTTGTTTGGTTTATTTTTCTCCTCCTTTTTCCCAGTAAATCTGGGCCTGCTCTTGCTGAAGTAAGACAAGGTAACAGCAATGCTTTGCTTTAAAAAGCTGTTTTACATTGTTGAGAGCTCGGGGTGCTCAGTGTTTAGTAGCACCACTTCCTCTGTTACTGACTCATTTGTAAACATCTGAGTGAGCCTGAGAGGCCTCTAGCCTGAGTTAGGATTTTGGGGTGTTTTCTGAATGAGCAAGGTGAGAGGAAGACAAGGAAGACACCCCTTAGCTGTACTTCCCTGCTGTTCACAGTTGTGGTGTGCAATTATAACGGGGCAGTTTTGCCACTAACCCCATTTTTTCACTAGAGTTTTCTTACCAGGCTTCTGTTTGGATAAAAGAGGGATGCAGATTTTTATGTTGGTTTTGCTCTGAGATCATTCCAGCCTTTTTTTTAAATGTCACATTTCAACAAATAGCTGGATCATGCAGCTCCGATGCCCCAGAAACCATTCCCAGTGACAAACTACAAAAGCAGGGCTGATACAGATCTCCTGACTGCATTTCAAAGACATACCTTTGGATTACAGGGTTGCAGATGAGTCTTTAATTCAGTAGAACTCAGTGGAAAGATGTTCATTTGCTACCAAAGGCTCTCACTTTAATTTTTTTATCTTCTACTCTAATTTTCTGTGAGTAATATAGATATGGGGGCTGATCTTCTATTGAAGTAGTGGGATCAATTATTCAAGTGAAGTCTGTTACTATCAATGCCAATATTTCTGTGAAATTATTATTATGTGGAGCTATATGAAGGTATGTCTTTGTTATATATGGCAGCTTTCAATGCTGTCTACCAAATATAAATAATGAGGATGATTTTTAAGCCCTTGATCTCAGTTTTAGTAACTCCCTATTCAGACAAAATGCTTCTTGATCTCGCTGGGCATATTTACTGTGGCGTGACTCGGGTGTGACAGAGCTGGGCTGGGGCTGGGGCAGCAGCAGCAGCCCGTGATGAGCCGGGGGAGCTGGGCAGGAGCCAGGACAGCCGGGATGGGCCCTGCTCCTCCCACAGGCTGAAAGGTGCTTCCACACCACGGGGGAGCCTCACACCTTCTGGGGTTTTTTTCTGAGTAAAACAGAGTTTCAAGCATGAATCCATCAGGCTCAAAGCAAGAATTGGGATCTGTTTGTGCATCCCCGCGATGCGTTCCGAGCAGGTTAAACACGGGTGTGTGTGATGTTATTGAGAAACAGAGTGATTTAGATGGATGCACATTATTCCTCAGCTCTGTGTCAACAATCAAAAATGAGATTTTGGATTTATTAGTTCCCAATCCTGCACCTATCTTAAATCATTACCATATAATAAGGACTCTATATGGTGCATTGTCAATAAAACCTAATATTGAGAAGATTACCGATCGTCTAGTGCAAATGGAGAGCACTGTAAATGATTTAGAGAATACGTGTCAAACGTTAAAGCTATCTAATACCTTCTAAAGTAGGTTGATACTCATAAATCTAAGATAAACGACCTGTAAAACCACTTAAGAAGAAATAATACTCATTTAATCAGGCTTCCAGTGGAAAGACTGGGTAGGAGAGCAATTCATAAGGAATTATGAAATCTCTTCTAATTCAGGACTTTGTTGATAGAGAATGCAAACATATATTTGATAAGCAATTTTGGTTACTTGAAACTACTGTTGTAATAGCACTAAATTGTGGCCCCACTGAAAAAAGAAAATATCAAAGGGCATTTCTTTTATGGTTTATTGAGCTCTTATTTTTCCAGATTCAGCACTATGTGTATCAGATGGAGATATAAAGAGTATTCACTGGAATTACTGTTTTGCTTAATCGCAGGGATGTGGTGTTGGATTGGCTTCTGTCGGTGTGGCTGTCCATGTTCACTGATAACAGTAGGTTCATTATTGCATTTCCCTGGGAGGAGCAGGTCATCATTTACTGGGACAAGCCTGGTAAAAATTATGTGTTTTCACAGAGCTGAGTGGTAACTTGCACGAACTTGGTCTGTTGAGTTTAGTGGTATTTTCTGCACTTTGATCCTGAAGAAAATTCTGTTTCCTTTTCTACTTTTTTTTTCCCCCAGACCCACTTGAAAGGTTGCTAAATTTGTGTGGCAGAAAAATTAGGTCATGATTTTCACTACCAAAGGTCTGATTCTTCAGTTCTTGCGCAGACAAAACTTCCATTCTCTTCAATATGTTTTTAAGGCCAATTGTTAATTCCTGTTCATTCTTTTGGCTTTATGAGTGCCCGGAGCTCAGCGTCACCGCCAGCATTTATTAGAAGTTGACGCAGAGCTTTTCTTGAAGCGACTGTAGTGGTATATTTAGCCATGGAGCAATCTTTCCAAAGAGCACTGTGCTGTGACTCATGTGACTCCGCTGCTCTGCTGACCCTACCAGACTTACTCATCGTTTACATAGTGGCAAACAAGATCAGGTTCTGGCTTGATGCCTTATTTCCCTTGATGCAATAAATGTGCTAGTCGCACATGCGCTTTACTTCAGTTCCCATTTTTTAAGATAAACTGGGAATCCAACTTTTTTTCTCTTGCTGTGAAAAATAAGGGCGCTTAACTGCTTCTCTGAGTGGAATTGGTGAATGAAATGCAAATGCAGCTCATCTCTACATAACTCATCTGTATTGCAAAAATAACCAGGGGAGGGCATGGTTATGGTTAAAACGCATTATCCATCACCTTCTTTCTTCTTCCTTGCTCTCACAGGGGGCAAAACAGATGCAAGCACACCTATGCAATAGTTGTAGTCTCACCCAGTCATAGCAGTGGTGTTTGGATTGGTTGGGTTTGTAATGGGTGGGGGGGCAACCTTGGCAGCACATTCCCACTGGTGAATTTTTGAGATACTGAAGTCTATCTGAAAGAAAAGCTTGTTGATTTACTTTCTACTTTCTTTTCAGCTGGCATAAAGAGTCATCTTACTAAAATACCAGTTAAACCGAGCATACGTTAAATAAAGATCATTTCAGAAATCTGTCAGCCTTAAGAACATTGCTTTTCCATTTCCTGAGAATACCTTGGAGTAACTGGCTTTGCTACTCCGAAGCAGAACAGCTGTTGCATGTATGTGTTGTATTTGCATTGTGTGTGGGAGGGTATTTGTTATTAGTATAAAAAAATGAAAAATCAGAGGCAACAGCTGGACTGACTTTTACCTGGTGGTTACAGGAACTGTCATGTTTGGCTGTTGACAGAGAGCAGAGGAAAAAATTCACACATGATTGAGAGCTGGAGAAGCCTCTGAGAACTGGGAGCTGAAGCCTTCAGTCACGTAAAATGGCTTGTGAAGGGTGAAATTGCTTGGAGCTGATCAATTTTTATTTAGATGTCAGTGCTTTTTAAAATCTATGGGTTTTTTTAAACAAACTCTAAGGGACGATAGAAGGAGGGTGATGCCAGATAACTGGTTATTAGTTATTTTGTGGCAGCCCAGTAACAGTTATTTTATGGCAGTCAGGTAACCAGCTAACCCGTTATTTGGTGGCAGTTAATCTGGTCCCAGACAAGTCTGGGAGATGCAGATGCTGGGGATTGGATGAGGTGTCAGTAGTTTGTGTTGTTGAGCCATGAAGGGCACTCACCAGGCACTCGGGCCGTGGGCATCGTGCACCAGCTCCAAACCCAGCCCCAAGGGGCCCTTAGCAGGGCTGAGGACCTGCCCCTCCTCTGCCACCTGTGGGAGACCCCCATTCCTCACTCATAAGCAGGCAAATCACACATGCACTCCTCAGTTATAATTAAATTAAAATCTCGCTAATTTTGCAGCGTACCTATCACGTTCTCTCCTAGCAAGAAACTATTATTTCTTCTTTTATTCTTTTCTGCTTGAATCCCAAGCTATCAATGGCTTTCAAAGAAAAAGGAGGTTTTTTCTTTAGAAAAAAGTCTATTCAAATTATTCATGATTTATATCAAGAAGGAACCTCTCCTCTTTCAACTAGCAAAAAAAAGGGAGAGTTTGATCTTCCTCAAAATCATTTGAGAACCTTGTACATTTCTTTCCAGAACTAAAACTTTCTTACAAAGCTTCGGATATTCAGTGGAATAATGCCTATTACATAATTGAAGCTCAATACAATACCTTGGGGCTAATAAATGGTGTCCTGGTTCTATAGAAAATGTAACAAATCATAATAGTACTTATTGGGACTAGGCCAGGCACAAATGACAAAGCTGCTTTTGAAAGTGAGTTGTGGCCAGAAATACTCTTGGACCAAAATCATTCTCTTGACTGTCAGGGGGACATTTACTCCCTTTAATTTTCAGCCTAGATTTTATGTTGATCCTGCACACTGAATAAAATCAAGTCTGACAGAGCTGCTACTGCAGCTGTTACAGCTGTAAATGTGAAGAAGGCCATTTAAGACAACTCTGTTTCACTGACTCTGTTACTTGGAAAGTATGCAGATTATATTAAAAATGGCTTGATATGTCTTTATTGTGTGGCCTTTTTTTTTTTTAAGGAAGCAAAAGATTCTGCACTATTGAGTAGTTTATTAACATTTCTGATCACAACTCTTTTACTTAGAAAATAATTGTTCTATTGTGTGCTATGAAGCTGCCTGTAAACAACTGGCAAAGGAGTACACTGGTTTGTATTCTCCATGAAGAAAAAATCAAATTCAATTGATTAATCAAAGGGGACATTCTTTGATGGAAGGGAACCTTTTCAAATTTTATTAAAAATATTGAATAAACCATGAGCGATCAAAGTTCATAATCTGAACTCCTGCTTCTACTTGAATACAGTAAACCTTCAAAATAACTCATAAAGCAGGAGATGAGATATCTAATAAAAAGAAACACTCAGAGCAGCCTATTTCCAAACCTCTGTCTTGATCTGGATCTTGTTTACACCATTGCAGTCGCACTGATTTTACTAGAGTCACCCTGTGTTTCCACTGGAGAGACTGGTAATAAGAATTGAGCCTTGAACCTTTTTTCTGTGACTAATTCAGAAGTATCTTTGCACTCCCTGTCTTTTCATGGAGGGTTTTCCCCTCATTCTGAAAGAAGAAATGAGATTGCAGTCAGCAAAGCTGCACAGTGATTAAAGATAATCTAGGTATGACCTGCAGGCTGAATGACTGTCCCCTCTGTTCTAGGAGGAAAGCAATCATATGGCCAAATGCAGGATGGCTGGTGGGAGTGAAGACGAGTGAAATGGAAATTCCCAGAGCAGCAGAGAAAACAGAACTCAAACAGGTGGGATAGCATGGCTCTGTCTTGCAATCAGCACTGAAATCATGGGCCCTGTGTGAAATACTACGTGTAAGGCAAGCTCAAGTGTGTTAGAAAATAAAACGCTCGTATTTAGCAGCAGGAAAAAGTTACTGGAATGCTTCCAGGTATTTTGATGTGAAGAAAAAAAAACAATTGAGGATAATAATAATAATTGAAGGTGTACAGGCAAAGAGTGAAGGAGAGGAAGCAAACACACTGATTGATCAGGGCACAATAACCTGATGTCATTTTAGTTGGGTCATGAGGCAGAGCACACTCAGCACAAGGAACATTGAGACAGCAGTCAGGTGTTTTTTTTTTTGGCGCCTTCCTTTATTGTTTCTCCCCATCCGTATTCCAAGAGGTGGAAGGACGGGCTGCACCTCACAGAGGAATTTTCACAGCCACAGGGAGGTGGAGGTGGGACCCTGCTGCCTGTGGCACCCTCTGGCTGGGAGGTGGGCTGGAGAGCAGGGAGAGCACACCTGATGGTGCCCAGCACAGCCTGTCAAAGACCTTTGCTCTGAAGGGAGCAATTCCGAATTTTTTTACAGTAGCACCCCAGGCCCAATAGAGGTGTAAAGAACCCAAACCAACAAAAACCCAAAGCAAACTTCCACCCTGAGAGCTTTTGGGGGGTCTCTCAGGAAAACCTCTGTCCCTTGTGGGTTCTTCCTTTGCTCTGGAAATGAAGACTATGCTTAGAAGCAGAGAGATTTGCAGTGAAGATCCTTTGACAGTCCCCAACCAGGGTAAATATATAACCTCTAAAACTCTTATTAGTTGTTTGGGTCAAAAGAGATCATTCTCTATAAAAAGCTGCCTTCCTACATGTCATCCCATCCTGTGCAGCACTGCTGTTGAAAGGGCTTATCCTAAATACTCCATTCTGATACAGCAGCACATGAAAAAGAAAAAAAAGACACTTTATTAAAAAAAGAAGCCCTTTCAAAGAGTGACAGATGAATGTAGTGACAGATTAATATAAATTTTAAAACCTTAACATTATTCTCTAAGGGGAAAAAGCTCCTAAATACACATGCAAAACAAAAATGGCAGAGCAAAACCTCTGACAATGCCTTGCACAGAATCATTTATTAGGTCTCTGTAAGTGATCATTTACATGAAACTTGCATTTAATCTAGTACTCAACCATTCCCTTTTATCTTCTGTCTCCGTGTGTTTGTGGGAGACAGTGGTCCCTCAAGCTGGTTTTTTTTCACTGGAGTAAATGTGCAGGGGACATAGGGCAGAGAAGGGAATTTGAATAGCCCCGTTTCAAGCTCATCTCTCTGATTCTAGCTTAGACCAAAAGAAGCAAATGGTCACCTCAGCTTTAGAGCTGAGCAAATTCTCTCCAAACCAAATAAACCCTCAGCTGTCCTGTCAGCAGTACAGCCCTTTGGGTCAAAGCATGGGGGAGCTGTGTGTGAGCTGCAGTGGGGTCAGGGGTGCACAGAAATATTGCCTTCATTTCACTGTGTGGATGTGCTCTTTCTGGGATGTTGGCAACAGCATGTGGGCTGGCTACAGCAATTGTTCACTTGTGCTGCTATTGCCAAAGCACCCAAGCAAGGGATTTCTAAAGTAGCCCCATGTATCTGCCACACAGTGATGTGTGGCCATCACTGACATGGTTGCACTGTGAAATCAGCTCAGTATCCTGGATTTGTGATGAAAACTGTTGTGCACCTGGAGTAACATCTAAAGCCGTCTCCTTGACCTGCTCCTAGGAGTACCTTGCTCAGGGAGGTTGGTGTGATGTGAAATTGCCTCCCCTCTCACAAGAACGTGGCTCACTGCTTCTCTAGGCCATGTTGACACCTCTTGACAAATGTGGGTTGATGGCACAAGTATAATATTCACTTTGGATGTGTCCAAAACTCTGAGTGCTTTTTTCCCTGTGTATCCCCTTGTGGTGCATGCCCAGCTGCCCTGCCAGTCTGCACTGCTGATTTCATTTGAGTGACAAAGGCATTTCAAACTGAAAGGAGGTATTTTAAATACAGTCAGGAACAACATATAAAATGACCTCAAACAATCCCACATAAAGTCCTTTGTTATTTTCAAAGCACTTTCCCAGCTTGACACCTTTGCTTTTTTATAGCCAATATAAAATTCAAAATGTTTTATTCCAGGGCAGTACGTGGATATAAAATATAAATATATTGAACCTCAAACTGCCTTTTTTGTGCTACTGCTTTGAAACAGGACCTGAAGTAAACTCAGTGTAAAGATACAGAAAATCATCCAGAAAATTCCACTTCTCAAACTTTTGTTCCCTGTGGTCTTGTGCATATTTAGAAGAACTTCCCTGAAGCAAGCATGAGGAGTGCTGATAGCAGTGAGGAGCAGCCTGGGTGTGGATGGCTGTGGGCAGCAGCTCAGGCCTGCTCAGGGATGAGCACACTGAGATGCCTCAGGTGTCCCTTGCACAGCTCAGAACAAGTCAGCCCTGCCGCTCAGGAGCAGGGGAGAGAGCTGGAGTGAGGAAGCACAATGCCATTTCCCAGAAAAACATCCGGGTTTCTGCAGAAAAGGCCAACACCACCCTGCAGGGCCTGGCAACCCCTTCTGTTTCCTGACACCTTTTTCTACGATGCAAAAGGTCAGTGGAAATGGTCTGTTGTGGTTCTGTGCCCAATAGGTTGATAGCTGGTTTCTGCTTTTTCTTCTGCTAATTGCTGTTATGAAATGGCTTTGAAATTACCTCACAGTAACTGAGTGCAGTTTTGAGGCCTGTGTGTACACAGAAGTTGAAGTGAATCAGTTCAGGGATGTTTGGAATAGGCATAGCTGGCAGCACGCAGCAAAGCAAATGGCTGGGTGAATTTGCATCTTGTTTAATACATCAAAAAAAGTTTTAAGCTGTGACTTGTAGAAGTCAAGCCAGGAACAATAAGCTTGTCTGGAGAATTCTGGTCTTAGAAACGAAAGGATATGGAACCATGTCCAAGGTAAATATTGACATGACTCAGGATGAACTAGTAAAACGTTTAATGAAGCTGAAAATAAGGCATCTGGGATAGACGTTTATTGTTAAAAATGAAACATTCGAGCAAAAGTAGCATAGTGATGATGGAGGTTATTCATAGGGAAGCCAAGTTGGGGAAACAGCATCGTCTGAAAGAAACTGACTCCAACTATTTGTGAAACATGGAAAGAAGTTAGAATTATAAGAGAGCTAAAAATGTAGGTGAATAGCAAACAGTTATTAAGGATATTC
The DNA here is from genome assembly GCA_013397915.1 of Daphoenositta chrysoptera. Classification (NCBI taxonomy): domain Eukaryota; kingdom Metazoa; phylum Chordata; class Aves; order Passeriformes; genus Daphoenositta; species Daphoenositta chrysoptera. The sequence goes on along the minus strand of VZRO01003786.1, from coordinate 24,898 downwards.
AGAGTGGATTTTGGAGACAGAATCATACCAAGGGACAAATTACTCAGGTGTCCAGAATAACTCTATTGGCTTTGACAGATTTCTTGGTATTTGCCTTCGTGTAATTGAGAGTTTACTCCCTTATGCCATATGAGGACTGAATATTAAGAAACTTGAAGAAAAAAAAGCACTTTCTTTCATTCCAGTATCATTCTCTTGATGATAGAGAATAAGTCACATTAACTTCACACGGCATTTCAGGAACACATTAGGAGCTTTTCTGTTTCATGCAGCAGGAAAAGAAACAACCCTTGCAGAACGCCATGAAAATAATCAGAAAGGTTCCATTGAACTGGGAATGGGAAGGAACTGTGCTGTTATTTTGGAAGTCTTACACCTGAGTCTGTGGTGTTACCGGAATGCTCTGTGGTAAAATCCATGGCTGGGTGAGGCAACACTACCTTCACATGCTTACTAGTGGTGGAGATACTGGGGAAGAGATACCAGGAGTTGGAATTGCCTGCTTAGGTGTGCTCTATAAACCAGCTTATTTCTACCTCAGAAGTGTAACCCTAATGCATAAGAACTGATTGTGTGCAAAGGGTACCTCTGATCTCTTCCCAGGTACCATGCCTATAGTTGCAGTGGCACTAATCTCAGTTCAGAACTACCTGGTGATTTTTGCATATGCAGCTGCAGTCCCCCAGATGGCTTCATAGTACAGTACAAGGGCACACATTCTTCCAGCCCCAAGGCACAGGATGATCCACACAGCTGACCCTGTGGCAGAAGGAGTAGAGGCAGGAACAGAGGAGAAGCAGGGAGGGATGCCTGGGAAAGACAGCAATGGGGAGAACCTGCTCTGCTGAGGCAGGGCATGTGCCCTTGCTCCTTGGCTGCTTCTGATGGATTCAGGAAAACTGTAATTGTAGTGTTTGGCTCTGCACCATCTCTCAAAGCCTTTATCCAGGGACAAAGTGAATGCTACAATCTCTCTTAGTCCTCCAAGCAGTCTTTTGGAAAGCTGGGGTCTAAAAAAATTGAAAACCTTAAGCATAACCATCAACTTCTTGGACTAGATTTAGAAAATCCACCATCAACCCACCCGCTTCCTTCATCTCCTATTCACTGAGGAGGTTTCCTTTGGCCAGCCTTCTTGTTAAGGCCACAAGCAAATACTAGTTGATGGTAGATTTTATTAGTAACATAAACAAATAGCAGGTTATTTTGTTATTGTCCCAAGCTTCAAAGCTGGAGCTGGTCTTTGCATCAGTAGGCTCTACCAGTACTGACATGCAATTGGAATATAAAGGGGATGTTGATAATATAAAACATATGTTGCTTATGCAGATCATTGAGCGTCGCTTCAGTGCTCTCTGCAAAGCACCTCGGCCTGTTGATCCTCCAGCAGCCTCAGCCAAAATAACCCAAGAGCTGCACATTCTCTGAGCTGCAGCACAGAAGCACAGTGGCATCCCAAAGGATGCACACCCTGGAGAAGGATGTTGACACAAGCAGCAGATATGTAGGATCGTATGCTGGCATTGCTGTCTGAAACTCAGTGCAGAAATGTCTTCTCTGGGCAGAGCAAGAAGGATTCAGTGAATATAAAAACACATCAAAAGCAAATAAGGGATTTTTATTGTCATTTATTGTCATTTTCCCTCACACCATTTTATTGGTTTTGTGCTCATAAAAACCTTAGCTGATTAACTCACTATCAGAAAGGCAAAGCTGTTAACCAGAAGCTGCATGCAAAACCAGATACATGCAGTGCCTTGATAGCGGTGGGGTGAGATTTTTCTTTGCCTGCTTCCTTACTTTTAAACCCTGGCCAATATAACTCCTTTCTGTCATCATAGCATTTGGCACTATTCCCATATGTACAGATTGCAACATCTGCAAGTTTTAAAAATTAATATAAAGTTCCGTAATTGTATAAGCCTTGCTCGTTTTAATGGTCCTGAACGAGCAGCTTTGATGCAAGCGAGACGCAGTCAGCAGATGAAGTGCTCTGCTTGTTCCGAGCCAGCTGCTCCAGTGGGGCAGGATGTCCGTGAACTGGTGCTCATGTGGGGGATGATCACAGTGTAGGATTGTGCTGTGGAGGAGCACAGGGTGGGCTTGAGTTGCTGGCACACAGAAATTCAGTAAGTTACCAGTAAGTGCAGTCATGGGTGCCATATTGCAAAGTAATCACATTTGGTAGAGCTCATTTCTGTCACCCGCAGTCCGTGGAGATCCACCATGAAGGTGTGAGGTTTCATTTTGTCCATTTCAAAACCACATTGTACATGGACATGTACTTGACTTTTCGTGGATCTTACTAAAAGCCATAAAATGACTTAGCCAATACCTACTCAGATATGTTGGAAGTATGGTTCGGTATTTCCAAGTTTATTGAAATAATGGTCCCTTGTTTGTTTTTCTAGTGGCAGGCAAAGTAGAAGCAGAGCTGTGAACAATAACATAAACCTTGCTGTTACCAAGCAGTTGGCAAGCAGTTTTAGAAATGCTTTACTTCTCCTATGTGTATATAAAGCCTTAGAGAACTCTCTGATTGTGGCATATTTCAGCATAAAGGAAGCAGAAATAAAATCAGGCCCTATAATTCATGTGTTCAGTAATGGAGGACCAAAGCAGGAAGAGACAGGTGCTTTTCTGAAAAGAATGAAAGATCTGAGCAGCTGATTCATGGTGAAGTAATATGCTTTTAGCTGAGAACGTTTATTGTAGCTGAACCTCATGCCATCCCTCAAGCCAATATCTTAGATGAATCAGCAACTTGCGAGCTTTATCTCAGCTGTACCAATAGAGTTTATAATATTGTTCTGTCAGTGCTATTTATACATCATCACATGGCTGACTACTCCAGGCTGTGCTTTTTTTACACAGCCTTGGATGATGTCACTGTGGAGTAGGCAATTGTACTGAACAAAGGCTTTCTTCAGAGCAGCAACAATTAAAGCTGATGGCAGAGTACAACACCGCAGCCATGGAAATACAGAAACAAGCTCTCCAGTTTTAAGGTAGCTCTAGACAGGGCTTTCAGTCCTTCAGTAGCTGGTCCCACTGGGAAATTACTTGAAGTGATGTCCTAGAGCTGTCACTGCCCACCTGGCCTTGGAAGTGTGTAGGGAGCAGTGTGGTCTGAAGCCTGGGGCTGCCAGGCACAGAGCACTCACTAACCATGTAATTATTCGGAGAGGCGGGTTGGGGAAAAAAGAAAGCTCCTCCAAGAAAGAAGATCTGTGGATCCATTCTGCATCAGTCATTCACTAAGAGAAACAGGGTCAGCCTGGAAGCCTGCAGCCTTGCCACATGTGTCTTCCAAAAGCCAGGGGACTGATGGCCATCGTAGTATGAAGCAGTGAAAGGATCTACAAATGATTTGTAAAGGAAGAATTCAGCAGCGTCAGTTGATTGCCCTTTCATTTGTGATGTTCCAGTGAGCCTGAAATTCTTCACTCTATCCCTATTCCCCAGTGCATCACGTGCATTTCCAGCTGTTTATCATCATTCCATAAGGCCAGCAACATGTCAACATCAACAGCTGTGCTCTTCTCATCTGCTACTTGTGTTGGAGCTCTCGGAGTTTAACCACTGGCACTGTCGATCAGTGTTCGGACACAGCGTCTGTAACTCTTCCCTGGGAGCTGCTTCTCAGGAGCTCCTCCCTATGTCCTCCAGCCAAGCCATGACAAGCACGTCACTGGGTCACAGATGGAGGCAAGGAAAAGAGAGTGTTACCCCCACCCCTGCCTGTGCTTTGCAGAATGACTGCAGTAACTAAGTGGTTTATGTCAGAAGTGCTTATAAATTGGACACAATTCCTGGCTACCTTGGAGACAGAGCTGGGACATACTTATGCTGAGGTTCTGACCTCTCTTGCTTTGCAGACCTCTCTCTCCATTTTCCAATGGAGGTTCAGACTCAGGTGTGGAAAACTGCCGTCAACAAAGTTGGTTTTTCCCCATTAGGTTTCACAGATTCTCCAAGTACATTCCACAGACCCTCAAGGACCTGCATCTCCAGGCAGGAGAGCACTGGCCTAGTCCTAGGGACTGGTCCATTTGCCTTTTTGCAGTTACAGTGGTCACCCCTCCCTAGGGAACGGCCCTTCCCAGTATTCTGACATTTTTTAATCCTCCCCTTAAAATACTTCCTTCCAAAGCCTCCTTCCAAAGTTTGGCTCTGTGCAAAACATGCCAGCATCTGATAAAGGCTCAAAACAGAAACAGAATGGCATAAATAGAAATTAAGTAAATTAGGAAGAGGTGCCAAAGCAGCAAAACCCTAATGATAGCTGTGGCTGCATGTGCATGTGCTGTGCAACTTCCAGCCCTCGCCGGAGTGCCAGGCTGCCCCTCAGTATTCCTGGGAACATATGCATCCACTGTGTCACTGGCACTGCCTGCCCAGCCTTGGACTGCATCTTCTCACAGACTTTATAGAAAGCTGGGGTTCGTGCAGAGAGTTGGTGCCAGAGCCCCAGCCAAGCCAGCAGCAGCCTCTCTGTGGCTGGATAATTTTCCCTCACTTGGTAAACTGCTTGTGCTTGTGCCATCTGGTCAATGCAAACAGCCTTATCCTCTATCCAGCCATGTTTTGTGGAAATTGTGGTCTACCTGCGTCATCAGCTCAGCTATGATACTATATGGTTTATTTCTCTCATGAGCCAGGGGAAACCTGGGCCAGATTCCCATCTGGTAAAAAACAACATGACTAAGGTGAAGTAATTTTGGACCACCTGATGCTCTTCGTTAATGGCCAGGGCTGGAAAGGTAGAGCACATCTTTTGCTACTTAGTCATTATTAATGCTGTTTTTCCATAAGACCATTGATCACAAGTGAACAGGAGATAAATATGTGAGGGCTGTTCTCCTAAGCAGCATAACAACAGTGGGTTCCAGACTGAGACCTTTGCAGAAATGGCTCTGTGTGGTGCTGGCTCTGCTCGGGTAGCCCTGAGTCCCTCAGCTGGGCTCCTGCCACTCCGTGCTTTCCCACAGAGCACAGCTTGCAGCTTGGTCCCCCAGAGCTATGCTGGACATAACCTAACCCAGCCTTATGTTGGTCTTGGTTTTGATCCCTCGTCTCTTTATTCCACAAAGTAGGACATTCTTAGTTTTAAAATACAGGCAAAGTTTTGGAAAACTTTTGGGATGAGAAGAAAATGTGGAGCCAGTTGAGAAGGGATGTCACCATAACATGTCTCTCTTGGGTTGCTCTGCCTATGCATATGATTTTGGCCTTGCTGTATATCGAACTCTGGGGACCTGTGCTTTTGAGGGAGGAAACCTAGAAAGGGATGTTTATCAGGTCTTGTGCTGAATCTTTCTTGCCTTTTGCTGAATCCTGATGCCCCTCCTTGCCAGCTTGGCTTGCTGGTCTGTTGGAGGGGTGGTTCTGGGGCAAGGGAGAGAGAAAATCTGCACTTCTGTAAAGAGCTGATGGTCTGAAGCTCACAGGAACTGCCAAGTATGAGCACAGTCAAACTGGAGTTGTTGTTCTGTGCCACAAAACAAATGGTGAAGCTCTGGAGTGGTGGTTTAGCGACAGGTAACCTCTCCTGTCAGACCAGCTGACACACTCAGGAGAAAGGGGACGAGGTTTTGGGCACATGGGTCTGAGTAACCAAAAGGAGTGCACTGAATGAATGGGCCTGGAGTAAGGGAGGCAAAAATAGAAGCAGCCATCTGTCAGTGCACTCCAGGATGGCTAATTGGGAAGCCTCAGTGCTCAGCTGCTGAATGTCCTGCCTTGTTTCCTGATGGAATAGAGGCGGCCGTAGCAATCTCTCCTCGCAGGCCGGGCACAGCTCGGAGCAATGGGGCGTCAGGGTGAGCTCCCCCAGTGCCCTTCTGCAGCACCTGGGGTTCTGTCGTGTGTGCCAGAGGCATCTCTGTCCTGAGCATCACCATCTTCCTGTGCTCAGGCAACAGGAGAAGTCCTCATGGCAGAACAGGTAGGGAAGGACTTGAGGCAGGTTCATATCTGTTGTCTCCTCATGCATGGGCAGGAGAATCTCCTTCACAGGAAACAGCCCAGCTGCAAAGGCTGAACAGACAGGAGGCAGCCCAGCTGGGGCTGTTGCATTTATCCAGAGGAGATCCTAACATTGCTTTGAGATGTTTCCTCTGCAAATGGTAGTCAAGCATTTTAAATACATATGTAGTGTGTGTATGTAATGATTGATTTCATAGTCACCACACAAGTAGGAAACATTGCTAATGTGATGCTTATAGACAGGAGTTAGTCCAACTTAAAGGCAGGAAATTCCAAGGTATTGTTCTTATGGAAGCTGTGACAGCTGAATTATATGGGCTTGTTAAGGAACTAAAGATAACCTCATTCAGAGTAGATAAAAGCATTATGTATGAGCAAGGAAACTGAATTACAATTGCAGTGGGAGCCATACGTCTGAATATCTTGACTGTTGTGTGCAGTAAATGGAAACTCCACCGTGCTGTTATATTAATTTGGTACTTTTTATTTAGGGACAAATCTTCAAATTCTTTATCTTAAAACTCCAATGAAGGCAACGGAGAATTTCAAATACAGATTCAGACATGGGGATTCAATGCCTGGGTCATAAAGGTAGGATGAACTTCCATCTTGATTGTTTCTGCTGTCATGATTTGGTGGTGGGTGTAACTGTGGGAAGCATCCTGCATTGCCTTCAGACTCACCAGCAGGAGACCGTAGAAAGTAAACAAATACTGGAATTCATTTCTTGCTGATCACAGTTTTTTTCTGGGACAAAAACCATGGCAGGATCTTGGAGAACAGAAGCCTGATCTGGTAACATCCGTGGCACCCCTCAAGGCCCCGGTGCCCCTTTCCCACCTCAGCAGGTGTCTGCTGACCAGCAGGGGCACTGCCAGGCTGTGTCCCACTCCCCACAGCTCTCCCTTGGGATGAGCACTGGGGTGACTGTACCTGGCTGCCCTCAGCCACGCTGCTGCGCCCTTGCAGCTGCCAGGCAGTGGCCTTGGCAGGAGATCTCGGAGCCCTTGGGGCTAAAGAGAGCATCCTCAGCCGAGTTCACTGCTGCCTTTGCTAGGGGGGCACTGAAGGAGGCCCTGGGGCTCTGTCCCTGCCTAGTGGCCCTCCCGAGGGAGCACCTTGGCACACACTGACCTTTGCTGCAGGCAGGCACAGGGAAAGCACGCCTCTGCTGGCACATCTGGGAGGGGATGCTCTCCTTTTAGCATCAGGCTGAAATTTTACAAGATGAACACCTGGTAAAAGCCCCCATATTTCAGCTGCACTTTCTTCATCCAGTATTTGAAACCTGGCATCTGTGTGCTGGCTGCACTTCTGAGACCCAGTGGAGCAGCTTTTGGAGATGGGTTGGGGCTGGGCTGGGGCTCTGCCCCAGATCTGGCAGGAAACAGTGGCTGGGCTTTCCAGAGTGGCTATCAAAGTTTTTCTGTCATTTTAGTCCAACATCTCTATCTTGCCACTAGTTTTCCTGCTCTGAGACAGTAATTAGTCTAAGTTTTGTTGCCACAACCTTACACACCTGGAATTTGAGACATTTTGCTTCTGCTTTGCTTTGTTTTAATCAGACTTGCTTGAAATGTCATATTGAAATGAGAAAAGCAGCAAGGCTGTAGAAATCTCAGCCATAGACTGCAAGGCAGTAACTGCATACAGAGCTTGGCAGGAGGCACTGGGACTACCTGAGAGCTCTAATTGCCACCTATAAATATCAAATATCAGTATGTGTAGAGAAGGAGAGTGCAGAGGACAGAAAATAGTTTTACTCTATGCCGTAGTATGATTCATGCTTTTAAGATCAAGATTAAAAGTCTCTGTTAGGTTTCAGACTATGATTTTATTTTCATTTACATCAAAGGATTTAAGAGCCTTCAAACCCCAGCATTTTTAAAAATAACTTTTAAGCATACTGTCTGGCAATGTGAGTCCCAGTTAGCACGGAAGAAGCCATGCTCTCCTCATATAAAGGAAATAACTGAAAAATCAGAATTAAAGAAATACGTTGTCCTCAATTTAACTCTGACAGCTTGTATTGTATTTTTGTTTCAGGAAAAAGACTTTATGAAATGTGGGCCCTTGTAGACAGGACATAGCCCTGGGTGATTAGCCCTACAGATCAGCAAAAACCATGCACCATAAAAGCTTCTGCTTTTATGCAAGGTTCAGAGCCTTAATTTGAATTTTTGGGCTTGTTTGTATTTCAAAAGCAAAAGCTACTGAATTGCATCTTGAAAACCATATTTCAGGGCAAGTATCCTCAAAACACAGCCCAGGTTTGATCAAAAGGTTTTTGAGTCTGCAAACCTTTTGACAAACCCAATGAATGTTTACACTTTCTAAGTAAACTCCAAACCATGGGCTGGCATCTTGAGATGGAGTTTTTTTAAATTTTCTCTCTCTTCCCCCCACCCCTCCAGTTCTTGCAAAAATCCAATCTGTCCTCTAGAACTGGGCTTCCAAGATGGGCATTTTAATATTTTTATTGATAAACACATGAGCAGGCACAATAAATAAATATCTGCATGCAAGCAAAATATTGAGCTGTATTTGTAAAATGCCAAATAAAACCCAGTTTTGTATTTAGGCTTTATTTAGTGTCCATTCCTGTGGATCAGACTGCACAGTGTTCACTTGTCCAAACCACTGAGATAATCCTTACCACGTATAGAAATAGATTTTAATTACAGAGCAATAAATACTGTATCTCTTTTTTTGCTGTATGCATTTTTCTATCAGCAGACAAAAGCTGACATTTATTTTACTGATAGCCCTATATTTCCCCTCCCGCTACTACCGCAGCAGAATTTCCCTTGCCTAAGGAAATTGAGAGGATCAGAGCACATCTGATGTTCCATTAATTTAAAACGGCTGCCAGGACTTGCATATTGTAGCAGCTTTAAAGTGATTGAATTTGGATTATTTCAAACTCTGGAAAGTCCTGCCTTGCCTGACAGAGGTGTCTCGAGTGACAAAATAAAATACGAATATGTTGTGTCTGTACGTCCTCATCCTCGCACGCAGCATTGCAACAAGCACAGTAGAAGCCATGGAAAGAACAACCCGAATTTTTTCCCCTTCTCTTTTTTTATTCTTTTTTTTTTTTTATTTTGGTAGCAGGGCCCTTTTTTAAGCTGCAGCCCAGCTAAGTGGAGACACCTGGTGTTTGCTGCAGCAAGTTCACTAAAAATATGTGAAAGGGGAGGAGGAGAGTGGGGGTGTCCGGGGTGCCCTGCCTGGGGCACAGCCAAAAAATTCCTCTGCCCTGGCAGGGGCTCCTCCTGTGAATACAGCCGTGCCCTGACCACAGAAGGGCTGCTGCAGCCCAACTCCGAGTGTCCTGGGGGGACACTTCCCCCTGTCAGGTGTTAAATAAAACACCAGCTTTTGGGCAATATCTGTTTTGTAATGCTTAGTGATAGCTTATGCAGCATAATTCCAAAAGCAGAAAAAGTTTATGCACGGCCAAAGGAATATTAAAGTTTCACTACAAAAGAAATATTGTGGCTGCCAAGGCCTGATTACTCATAAACCCCACAGCATTATCACCATCCATCACTGCCGAGGTTTAATGACCAAACTAAAAGGAGAGACATCAAAGTGGGGGGGTGGTGTCGTCGTCGTTTTTCAAGAGCAAGATTCCATAAATATAGGACCAATAGTAGAGCTCGAAATATTTTTTGACCAAAAACCTTGAAAAATCATTTGAATGAATCACAAAACATATGTTATGTTTTGCTGTAAAAGCCATGAAGTTTGTGCAGTGCTCTATTATGGTGACTGCTTGGCTTTTCATGCATTCCTAAATTACCATGTAATCTAAAACCTTGTTTTCAGCTGCTCTATATTGGAAAGTCCCTTGCAATAATCAGGATGATTACAGGCTAGTGCAGAGAACAAAACTTGTTTGTATTATTGCAAATAAAAATGTAGTTTATCAGAAATTTTACCTTTCAAGGGAAAAATAAAAATAATAATAATAAACTTTCTCTTTTCCCTGGCTGGAAATATTTTAAGCATGGGATTAATTCTGGCCACTCTACGACTTAAAAACACATGGATACTTGGTATAAAAATATGTTTCTTTCCTGTAGGGACTTGACTCTAATTGGTGTGCCAAAACTATCTCACAGAGATTTCATTGTCTTATCTACTTACATCATCTTAATGCGATTTTATTTTACTTTGTCAAAGTCATATTAATGTAAATGTGTTCTTGATAGCAAACAGAGTTCTTTTTTATGCTAAACAGGATTCAGCTGACTCTAATAAAACAGCTTGCAATCCATTAGACTATAACTGTAATATAGTTATTTTGTTTCCCAAATAAAGACCGTGTCAGAAAGCTGTATAAGGATTTTTGTCTTGTTTTTCCACAATAATTGCTTGGGTGGGGTTACATTCTGATCTTTAAATGAATAGTGTCGCTTGGAACAAACACTTCATATATCTTTTATCTTCCTCTTGCAATACAGTTCTGAGTTTTCTTTGAAAATGCAAAGCTACTTTTCCAGATAAGTCATCAAAATGTTTCCAAAGTATTTTAACTGCCAGATTAACTATATCTTGAATACAAAGATAGATGGCTTACATTCTTTATGCAGAAATCCTGCCAATGCATAGCAACTAGCAACAAATTAATTTCTTTTGCAACAGTGGGAAGGAAATAAAAAAAAAGAAACCCTGCTTTGCTATGCAAAGCTCAAAAAGGTAAATAGATATTTAAAAAGAAAATAAGGTTACTCGTTCTGAAAGGGTAATCTGTAAGCAAAGAACAGAGGATTAAACATACATTTGCTCTCTTTACAGAATCTGTGTTCCAGCCTTCTCTTAATGTATTCAGCTAATTAAGGACTGCGGTGACCTTGTGGCAGATTCTGAAATCTAGGAATGTCTATTTTTTATTTTATTTTATTTTTATTTCTTTTAATGCTGCCTCCCCCACAGAGCTTAATACAATCTGTTTCAGGTCAAAGTCTGTTTATGTCAGCAATGTTCATACTACACAACTAAAATGTTTTAATGCATTTATCAACTGAAAATATTGCAAACATTTCATTTCCTTTGATACAGACACAAAAAACCCTCTGCCTTCATTGCAAATTCTTGTTCATATGAATCACTCTGAGTAATATTTGCTTTAACTTTCGTGTGGTTCTACAAACAGCCTTTATATGGCTGGACTTCAAAGCTGGTAGAAATAAAGGTTAGAAATGTGATAGGAGTAATCTATTATTAGGCATGAAACATTAAACCACTTTTAGTTAGAAGCCTTAAAACCTGAATAATATAGATTTTTAACTTGCTGCATATTTATTGTGTTTTCAGTTACTTAAGTCATTTAGCATGGAGGGACTGTTTGGAAGAGAAATATTTTCCATAGGAACACAGACCACAATTGGGTTTAATTTTTCCTAATATTTAATTTAGAAAAACTGCAATATTGTAACAGACGTCTCATATGTCAAAGCTGAAATACTCTGCTCGGTGTTCCTTGCAGTGTAAAATTAATCTCTTACCAGCACGCTGACCCGAAAGGCAGGTTTTAGTGGAACAGGCATGGGGTGACGGGAGGGGTGTGGGAAGGGAAGATAAAATCTCCTTCAAATAGCAGGGAAGGGGAAAAAATTAACACAGAGGAATGCCACAGAGCCTGCCATTGACATCCAGTGACATGAGCTGATCCAAACGTGTGCATGTGAGGGGTTTCTTTGTCCAACACGCCCCACACCGTTCACGGTGCATCCCTGTCACCCCACAGTGGTTTGTGGGGTGTCAGACCTGCAGGGGGACATTGCTGGGGAGGGATGTGCCCATGAGCCCTCGCCCCTTCCCTCCCCTTGATGAATTCATGTGCTGATGGTCCAAGAGGAGCTGGACAGGGAGATTGCCATGGCTGTGGGGGACTTCAGCCTGTGCAGCCAATGGAGGGAGGCTCAACAGTGTTGGTAACGTCTTGTTCCTGGTTAGGTTTGTGTACTAACACAGCGGCATAAAAATAAGCTGAAAACATGTAACAGTTCAAGCCAAACAGGTCAGCCAGAAATAAACCACCATTTGAAATCCAGAATTTTAAATCTTCATGAGCCTGGGAAAGAACAGGGAGGCAGCCTGGGCCCCATCCTGTTCTCACCACTACCAGTGGGAATTTTACCACTGACAACATGAGACAAAAACTGCCTTTTTCTAAAAATCTAATTTTGTTTCCTTAGGTCCAGTTCTGCCAGCTTGCCATGGCTGCAGGCTGCCCTGCAAAAGGTGGGACGAGGGGATTCGCTTGCCCTTTCCTGGTGGGCTCAGCAACAGCACAGAGACATTGGTCACCTCCAGTCCCATCGCCAGGGAGACCTCAGCAACGTGGAAAAGGAACCCATTGCATCATGGGGAGTGGGTAATATCCAGATTTACAGCTTGTGAGTGGGGCAGGTGGCATCTCTGAGCTGCCCTGCTCTCCCCTCGGTGTCACAGGGGTCTGAGGGATTTGGTGGCTTCCCTCACAGCTGCCTACAGGGCAGGCACAGGGGCAGAGCCCAGGTCCCACCTGCGCCAGCTCTGAACGAGGGAGGGATCTTGGGACCTTCAGAGCAGCTGAGCAAAGCTGTGAAATGTGTGAGACTGGAGAAGCCAAGCGGGACCCCTCTGGCGGGGAGTGGGAACAGCTCACTCAGCAGCAGGGAGTGGGAAACTCTCACTATTTATATTTTGGTCAGTGGAAGAAAGGGTCACACCCATCCCTCTCATTAGTATAAAAAGCCATCGCCAACACCATAGTCCCCACCTTTCCTTCTCCCATGCTTCTCCAGAGCAGCTGGTCCTGTGCCAGAGGGTTTAATAGGTTACCCTGCAAAGCCTGGGACGGCGGCGCCGCGCAAGGTTGCACATTCCCAGGAAGTGGATGTGCACAGAGCTGTAACAGATGCAGAGTAAGGAGCGATGGCCCTGGATGGCAGGGGCAGGAGGTGTTAATATTGCTGGGGAAGGTGAAAACATAATTGAAACCGTTTATTCTGGGGGGCACTCAGGACACAATGAGGCAATAGCTTCTGAGCAACAAATACCTGTAATTCCCCTATCCTGGTCTTACAGACTTTTAATTTGCTCTACAAATTTGGCTAGTCGGAGAACGCATAAACACCCAGAACTGTACACGCCAACCCATTAAACATTAACTTATTGTCGACTTAAAAAAAAACCCACTCATGATATTAAAAACATAAGGGGAAAGAGATGCCAAGCTAGTGAATGAAGCCAGCTGACTGCTGAGAAGAGGCTATGGGGTTTGCTCCGTAGCTTTGCTGTTTTCAGTAATCTGACTCACCGAGATATTTTTAGACACAGTAACAACTTCCATTGTTAAGTAATTTTTCATTTGAATTTTTCTCAAATTATGCCGTCCTCTTGGCCTGCAAATCCCTCTCTTCAGCAAGGCAGTGCTGCTCTCCACACTCCAAGGAGGAAGGGGAACTGTGGAGGACTCTGATGATTTGGACCACATGGTGGAACAAGATAGATCTCAGCGTCAGGTTGGCAGGATATTTCCCTTTCTTCAAAGGTCTCCAAACCCAGCAAGATTTTCTTTGATACCTCTCCAAAGGGATTTATCAGCATTGGGGCATACATTTGTTTAGATTGTTCCTGTAGGGTGGGACTTTCAAAGGAGCAAAAGGATGCCAAGTGCCAAATTCTCACCAAGTTCTCCATAAAGATTTCCTTAGCTTCCTTTGAAAATGCTAGCTGTGCTCCCCATTGCTCCGTGTATCCCTGCTGGAAAGGTGCCCGATGGTACCCTCACAATGTGGGCACAAGGGATACAGGAAAGATTGTGACATTTTAAAAGACAGGAGGAAGAACTGGCCTGAGAGAGAGGAAATGCATGAAAATGTGGAGGTTGGGGAGGAAACAAAGAGGGAAATGGAGACCAAATTCCCTAGACCCATCATTGTTTGGTTTTTTTATTCTTCCTCTCTGCTTATTATTTCTCTCAGGTTTTCCCTGACGTGTTTTAGTTAAAACAAGAGACGAGCATATATTGAGAGCATGGGCAGAACTTGGGCCCTGCAACCAGCGTGAGCTCGTGCTCTGGGCTGGAGACAGTCGGAACAGACGCCGGTGACCTGATGGCACCAGGACCTGTCTGGTCCCCTCAGGGCTCCCATGGGAAAAGCAGAGGCTGTGCCCTAGGACAGGGCCACAGGGAAGTCAGAGCTTTGGCACCTGGTTGTCTTACATACTTTTCATGCAGCAGGGGCTAAGTCCTCCCTGATGGTGATGCACTGCCTCAGAAGTAAGCGGGACATCTACAGGGAGCTGCATAGAGCCATTCAGGCCAGTAGCTCCCCAGTGACAAATCCACTGGTGTCCAGGGGAGGACTGCCAGAGCAATTTGTTCTCCTGCCCTGGGGAAAGGGCCTGATGAGGGCTGTTTGGAGAGGATGTCAGAGAAGGAATTTTTATTTTACGAGTAAGGAGATACAGAGGCTCTTTCTGATCTGTTATAGGTGTGTTAATGATTTGTGAGCTGCAGCAGCGTTTGTGGTCCTCTGGTTATTTTGCAGGCTGAGAAGATCCTTCCAAGTTCTCTAGTACTGTATTTGTAGTCATGTACCTGGCTGGTTTTTTTAAATGATAAGTACCTAGAGATTGCTCAGAGCCACAACATGTCTTAAACCTAGTTTCTCCTTAGTGCTTGTTGGCTTCCAGATACAATTTAAGAGTTTGATTTTGCCCCCAAACCCCCATGGGTTGGTTTTGCAAAGAAAAGTGGTTCCATTAAAATTTTCTTTCATGACGAGCTAAGTAAACCTTAGCACATCTCTTCTCATCCCACGTTGATCCAAGGATTAGATGTCAGCTCCCTAATTCAGTGAGGGTGGGCACAGACCTGCTGCAGTAGCTCTGCCTGGTGCTTGTGAGGAGAGTGAGGGCAGCAGGGTGCTGAGGCAGAGAGGGTGCAGGGGCCCTTGAGTCTTTGTCTCTTGCAGAGAGCTGCAGGGCAGGGGGAAGAGCCTGGAGAGACTCCCAGTTTGTCACTGGGGCACTGAACGGGGCCAGCAGCCAGCCTGGGAAGTCCTCAGATCTCAGCCAGGAAGGGTTGTTGAAAGGAGCTTCGTCAGGCACTCCTGACTGTAAGTTTTGGGAAATCAGAGTTTTAGTTTGATTTATTTCAAACATTCAGCTACCAAGAATAAAATAAGAACCTCTCATATGTGTTTTGGAGAGCTAATAAAATGTATTTACGGGTCTGCAAAGTCCTTTGCCATGCACAATTAAATCAGCATTGCAAATCTATCTGAACGTGGTGCTCTGGCATCAGCCCCCAGATGACATGTAACATGTTTGAGGTTTGATGGCCTTCCCTCAAAAGGCTGGCTACAATATTTTTATATTTAGATTTATTTTTGGAGTTTATGGTTGAAAGATTTCAGCTCTGGGCAGCCTTTCCCATGGCTTTTAGCAGCAACACTTGCAGTTGTGTTTCAAGTAATTAAACAGCCAACAATACTTAATGAAGAAATAAATAACATCAATAAAGTAGTAAATAATTATATGCAGGCAAACACCAAAGACATTATCCATCAGGCAACAGCTGTGAGCATTAGTTTTGATTAATCAATAATGTTGTACAATAGGAGCAGGAATGCTGGCCAGGCCTCTGGGGGAATCACCTACGCTTTTCTAAGCAGCAAGCATTGTGATTTTAAGCAGAACTTTCAGCAGAATCTTTAATTAAATGTAACAGCCAAGAGCTCCTCCAGCAGCAATGCTGCACTTCTCAAAGCCCACCGAGCAGCTGGAGTTTAACCAAGACCCATTTAAGGAATTGTCTGTAGCTGGGAAGGTTTCTTGGTACGTCTGTGTTGGGGGATGCCAGTAGGGTACCACGTCCATCAGTGAAGGCACTGTTGGGCCAAGGGTGCTTGGGGGGTTTGGTGACCTCCCAGCAAGGGGCCAGCAGTGCCTGGCGTGTGCCACCTGGGAAGAATGAGCTGGAGCTTTTGGCTCTGTCTCCATCAAGGTGGCAGCAGGGCACGCCTGCCCAGCCTGCAGCTGGAGCCCACGGGGCCCCATCCTGGTCTGGCAGCTCTCAGAGCAAGCGCCTGTCCTGTATTTTGTTTCCAAATGTAAATATGGGTGAAATTTCCCACCCGTGCTGCGGCTCCTCAGGAGCCTGATGTGGGCAGGTTCACGACAAAATCAGCAAAGTCTGTTCATCTTTATCCGTACCTCCTGGAAGAGGAGCCTTAATGAAGTTTCCAGGAGAAATGGAACTCCTCCCAGGCACACCCCTCTTCCCGAGCGCTCCTGCCACCAGCCCGCTGAATTCCATGGCACTGCTGTCTGCTCGGGCAGCATCCCTGGATTGTGCTGAGAGGTTCTGCTGCAGTCAGCCAGCCAGAGCATGGGCTTCTTCCTTGCCTTTTTATTTTTTCCCCATCTTTAATGTATAAAAAGCTTTAAAAGAAAGTAAACCATTGAGAAAGGCTGATCACAGCACCAGATCCCAACTTAGATAAAAGGCACAAGGGTTTATAGCCCTTACCCCATTAAAAGAGAAAGAGAAGGGACAGGAAGGGTTTCTGGCATGTAAGGGACAGGTTTCCAGAGCCTGCACTTGCATCTTGATGGTTTGTTCCTCGTGAAACCAATTGCTGATGGCTTCTTGGCATCTGAATAATCAACAGCACCACGTTGCTTCCACCATGGGTCCAATGCTGGGGACACCTCCCCACTGGCAGAGACAAGAGCACGAGAAGGGAGTGAAGCAAAGGCTGTAGCTTGCCTTGACATGAACAAAACAGATGTGCAGACCCACTCCTGAAGGGTTACTTTAATTCTCTGAGGTGGCAGATGCACATAGGAATTTCACAAGCATAAGGCACATGGGTTTGTTGAGCTAAAATTGGCAAATCTCCGGAGTGGGATGGACAGGGAAAGCCCTTGGCTCTTGTTTGAGAAATGGAGGGTTGCAGAAGGCAATGAGGGGAACATCCACATGGCTTAAAAACTCAAACAGTGCCCAAAGACCAGTCTTGAAGCCTTTTTTTCCAAGCCTTATCAGTGGGAAAACCAGGAACAGAATCTTGCATGATAATTGCTGATAGCTCAACAAACCCCAGAGGGTTTCCTTACCCGCTTCTCAACATGCAGGCACTAATAAACTCCTGTGTTAACATTAATATTCCTGATAGTCTCTGTGGGCTCCTTCTCCCAAACGTGAATCTCATTAACATCTGCGAACCCAAAGTAAATTTGTGGGCGTTTAAAGGTGTATCCTGTAAATTGGGGGGTTGCTGCCTGCTCACAGACCCTCAGTGCACCTGCCAGTCAGGTATGGTAGCACTGGCTGCACTTCTGGGGTCTGGCATGGCAAATGGGTACTGCCAAATCTGCACAAACCTGGTTACATCCCAGATAATGCCAAATGAAAACTACTCACATTTCTCCTTCAAAATCAGCAGATGCGATTATGGTCTCCTCTCTCCCTGTGAAGGATATGTGGGGTGTTCCCAGGGGCACAGAGCACACATGTGCATTTCTCTGGGGATGCTAAGGCTGATGAGGACAAATTGACTGTGTTTCTTGCAAAATAAAATCTCAGTTGTGTGTTTCTAAATAATTAATACAGTGTAGGTAGCCTATCAAACCCGTGGCTTTTCCTTTCCATAGAAGACAGGAAAGCATACCAATAAGCCACAGGTAAAGGCAGGGTTTGGAGTTCTGTTTTTAGTTTTGTCACATTCTTTCACAGAGTACCCCTACTGTCTTCCTCAGGAACAGTATTTATGGCAGATATTAATTTGGTCAATGTGATGAATTACAAAATTACAGAAAAAGAATAAGGTTTTGGTATGGTATGGATCTCTCTCTAGAAAAGCAGTAACTTAATAACAGATAAGATATTGACGTGACTTCAGAATAAAGACTTATCCTAGGTCCAGTTGTAAAGTACCTTGAATACTACTTTTTCCTAACTGGAATAAGGTTTCTGCATACTTTTTCTTCCCAAGCAGACAATTTTTGGCATCTTTTGCACTGCATCAGATAAGACAAGTGGATGATGTTCAGGTATTTCTTTGCAGTCCTGTTATTCCTGCTTTGTTTTACTGAGATGAAGCTCTGGATTCCTAAACCTGGGAAGGGCAGATCTCATCAGGCCTCCTCCTTTCTTGCTATCCTAAGCCTGTGGTTGCCACTGGCTCTGCTCAGAATGGGTTTTCCCTTGGGTTTCTGTTTTCTGGTAGTTTTGGTAGGGGTGGACGTGCTGCTGCCAGGCACAGTGCCCAGCAGCCAGCTCTGGCCTCCCTGTGGCTGTCACCAAGGACCACATTGTCCTCTGTTTCACCAAAATTCAGGCCTTGGGAGTGAGGTCTTTTTGAAGGACTGCAATTTTTAGATCCCTTTTTATTGCTAATCTAGGTAAAGCACCTCTCAAAGTCATTATTCAAATGTGGCATATGTTTTGCTGTGAATTTTCAGTAGAACTCTTTCCAGTGATTTCCAAAATAAATGAGACTTTGCATAGTACTTTTTCCGTATTTAACATTGCCTTCCTGGCTTTGCAGCCAAGGCTTCCTTTTAAAGGCATGTGCATGAGATTATGCAATCGTAGTATTCCGGATACCCAGAGCAATTAAAATAAATCAGGCTAGGTATAATGAAGATGAGCCAAAGCATCTGTTTCTCAAGAGGATTTAAAAAAACCCCACCAACACTATCATCCCCAGGGGCCTGAATCCGTGGTGGTTAGACCTCAGGGATTCTTGTACTTCAGAAATGTGTCCAACACTCACTTGGATAAGAAAAGGAGGAGCTGCAAAGGAGGAGAGGACTCTCTGGTATGGCAACTATCCCTGCTGCCTGCAAACAGCAGCTGGATAACCCCATGTGTTTGGCAAAGCTGGACTTGCAGATTAATTCAGTTTCCCTTCTAGTGTTTTAGTTTGATGTGTGTACCTGGATGGAGAGGAGGAGGAATGATTTCTGCATCCTCTCCAGCGTTTACCACACACATCTTGTGTTTATAAGCTGAAGTCATTGACGGTGCTGCCTCGGCAGGAGGTGCAGAAATGTCCATCCTCCCGACACCAGTGCCAGGGACCACAGGGACCTTGGGACACAGGAGCAGTTGCTTATTGGGCCACTTGTCCTGAGAGACAAGAAGGAGCCTTCAGGCCACAGAGCTGAGGTACCAGGAGCTGTTCTGATTTGTCTCCCCCTCCACTGCCACTTGGCACCAGATGCCAGAAGCTGTTTTCAGGCAAAACCAGGAAGGGGGCAAAGTGTGGGAGTCCCCAGCAGCTTGTCTGCTGAGCTGCCTTGCTTAGGTAGGAATGGCTCAAAGACAGCTTAGCCAAAGGTTAAATGTTGCTAAACTGTACTAGATGATTGACTCATCAGTTTTGTGACATTTGTGGCTCAGGTAAAGGATGAAGACATAGGAGTAACTGCAGAAGAGACTGCTAGCACTTACCAGGTAAAAATCTGCATGCAAAGGGAAGAGCAAGTTGTGGTGGTGGACACACCAGCCCTGGAGGTAGTCAGGGGACCTCAGGAACCCTTTCTCTGTGTCACTGCATCTCATCCTAGCACCGGCATGAACGATCTCAACAACTGGGAGGTCAGATGTCCTTGCACAAACCAAACTGGGGAAAATGGAAAAACTCAATCCCAAAACAGGTGAGCAAGAGTTGTGTTAAGCACTTAGTCATTATGAAGGCAGTCAAAGTCAGTAAGGAGGTGAAGTCCCCTGCTTTCATATAAGGGCAGGGCAGAACAAGGCAAAATTTGTGTTTGGCTGGTGCATCCCCTGCCTGGGAAGCCCACCTTGCCCTGACTTGCTCCTCAACAGCACTGGCTGTTCCCTCTGAGACAACTGCTTACCGTTGTCTGGGGCCCACCAAATTTCTTTAAAAAAAGGAATTTTCTCAGAAAAAAAAAAAAAGCCATGACAGCTCAGACCTGCTAAGTGGAAAGAGGTCAGCTTGTTTACTTAAACCGATTTAAATCTGGCACACTGAGAATAGCAACTTGCTTTGACCACTGACTTGGGTAAATATGGCCTGGCATTCTTACGGTGATATTTCCAGCCCCAGCTATCCCCATCATGCAGGGATATATATATATACACACATATGTATATTTTCAATAAAAACAGTTGAGGTAAATTATTTGACAGGAGCTGGATGTGAAATGGCTGGTGTGCGTTTCCTGCGCGTCGTTCGGAAAGTGAAGCCCATCGAAAGTCCTACCAGGCAACATCCCCTTCCAAGCTTTATGATTATAAAAGAAATAGTTTGGTCACATTTAGGAACATTTCCAGTAGAGAAATTTTCTTCAGGATTTGGTGAGAAGGCAGCTATTTTTAGCAGATAAATTAGCATGTTTTCTGAAGTGATCCACACAGGAAAGGAGAGACAGGGATTGCTCGCTGGACAGTATCAGTGTTTCAGCTTTGAAATGACAATTCAGCCCTTGTGACGTGAGATGAAATGATCTCCATGGCCTCAGCTCCCTCTTTCTTCTGCAGCTGTCCACGCTACCACCACACGTAGCAAGACATAATTTTACATAAGCAGAAGACTGTGCTCTGAGCCAATATATGAGTCGTACCTGATTGAATATTGCCATTTCAGAGCCACCATCGAATCACATTTTTCAGGCTGTGTGAACAAAATAATGTTGTTATAATTACACAGAGTGTTTGTGTGTATGCGCACATGTGTATTATATATGTATAATGACATTAGGATGATAATATAGCTGTTTCTATTAGCTCTGTGGTATTAATAAGGTATGACAGAAAGTTATTTGATACCATTTGAAATCCCACTTGCATTTTCATATTGCTCTCAGATGTAATTCAGGGACTTGATTTTTATGAGTTATGGCTCTGATGTCACTTGTATTTTTGCCCGTAATAGGTCCCACTGGAGCAAAATTCATCAGACTCAATTAACAGCATCTGAAAAGTGTATCTTGGTTAGCAACCGATCAGGCAGAAATGGTGTGGGCTCTGTTTTAGCTGACCCATCACCCTGTGCCACTACATGAAACCGGCTTTGCAGGCAGCAGTTAGCAGCCGCTGCAGCTCGGTTACTGTGAGAGTAAAGCAATTATTTTGGGGGCTGCTCAGCTGCTGCTTCTTCCCATCCCAAGGCTGCACCCCTTGTTATGGGTCTCAGAATACTCTGCCACCATCTGGGCACCCTCCTGCTTTCTGCATGTGCAGGTGATCCGTCCCAGCAGTTACTATTTTATCGGTGAATATCTTGATGCTCAGTGGTGATTATTTTCCTTAAGCAGCCTGGTGTGGCAGCCGTGGGGCAGTGGGGTGCTCGTTCCAGGCAAGCTGCTAGCAGTGCTATGGGGGAATTAAAAACACACTGCCAGGGCAACAAAAAGAAATGCAGGCTAAATAAAAATAACTTCAAATGCACATATGAATGGAAGACTGGGGTTTGAAAGCTGATCTCACATAGGGTTTTCTGCTTGGTTTGGTCACTTATTGGGGCTGGTGGATCTTTTGAAGGGAAGATAAATGCTCTGACTCCTGGAATTATTAATGCTTTGAGCTGGTGATTTGAACATCTGATCTAAAGGGCTCCCAAAGTGAGAGACTGATCCCAAAACCTGCTGAAGTGAACGTGGGGCCTCCTGGCAATTTCACAGGGCTTTGCATCCGTCCTGTGTGCTGAGCGGGACCAGGGGCTGGCATCACCCTCACAGCCCCGCTGTGACTCCTTCTCCCACCCTGGGCACTCCCCATAAAACTCCTCCGTGTCTTAAAAGCCTGGAAGGGAAGAGCTCCGAGTAGAGAATCAGTGGGAGAACTGGAGCCCCCCCGTGCCGGCACAGCCCCGTCGCAGCGTGGGTCAGGCTGCCCTCCCTTCCAAGCACAAAGCCCGGCTTGAAGACTCCAATTGCTTCCTGTCTCCCAACATGCCTGACCACAACTATTTTTAATTGTAAGGCATGAAAATAAAGTTATTTAATAAATTAACGCTTCAAATGACTTTTTGGTTCAACTTTGGCTGTTTATTAGGACCAGTCTTATTTTGGCTTCTATGCAGTCATTTCCAGCTACCACTCTGTTTGATCCCCATCTTATTTCCTTTGTAATCTACTGATCTTCTGTTGTTATCATTGCTGTGTTTTATGGTTTTGCATTACTTTATTGACTCGGTATACTGTAGACTGCTTTTTTTTTTTTCCCTTTTCACTGAAAATAGCCTTTTATGAGAAGCTTAAGCAAAAGCCTGGAATGTCCAAAGGAAAGCACAGAAACATTACAACATTTTGCACATTTCTTTTGGCCAGAGAAAGTTACAAAATATTCATATGAAGAAACTTATTCAGTGCCTGCAGGACAAAATCCAACTTTTGATAATATGAGGAATTTCAATTTCTGCTATAAGCAGGCTCTGTACTTTTTATTTATTTATTTATTATTTTGAAGTATAAAGAGTTTTCTGGGGGTGGAAGGGGAAGGCTCCTATACAATTGATGTCAGAGCAGCAAAGAGTGTGCATACCCTCACTGCTGGGAATATGTACTCTTCTGCACTGCCACAGCCTCTGTTGCTATCCCATTCCAAATGCTACCAACATTAGAAACTCAAACAGGATGCTGATGGGCATACCAGCACTGGATCAAGTGACACCAAGGGCTGGGGGCTGGAGCCATGGGGATAGAGGGTGAACCCTCCTTTTGTTCATGCTGGGCCCCTTCTCCTGCCCCACAGACAATGTCAGGCGGGGTCCTGCAGGAGCTCAGTGCATGGGGTAGTGACTTGGGCCATCCTGCACAACCCCTGCCTCCCAGGGCGCTGCACGGATGGATAATCATCTGAGATTATCTGAGATCTGCTGAGAGGACCAAAGCATGCTCTTGCCTGGTTATTCAGCCTCACCACCTTCTTCATAGTGGTTATAAAACACCATGGTTTGGAGGGATGCTTGAAGGAAGGCTGTGGCTGGTGGGAAGGATGGGGCTCTGCAAGTATCAGAGCTGTGAGAGATGCTCCATGCAGTGGGGAGGAGCTCAGGGCTGGCACGGGGGCTGCCAACAGTGCCTGGGCCCCAGCTACTGGGGTAGAAGCAGAGGGATTTGGGCATAAATGGAAATGGGAAGTTCTTTTTGATATTTGATTATATATTGTGGGAAAGGAGCAGCCCTACCTGCCTGAGATAAAGAAAACGAACAAACAAATAAAAACCTGTTTGTGCCCAGTATATTGTAACAATCGTTTGAGGACGGTTTTATCTGTGTGAGAATATAACCCTGATTAAACATGCCAAGGTCAGTGAAAACAAAGGTGAGTTGCTGAAGAAATGCTTGTTATTCTGGCCAGGAGTTCACTGGGGGTGAGATGGAGCAGCCCTCCCTGTTTTGCAGGGATGTGTCGAGGTGTGGGTCTCACTTGCATCACCTCCCGTGCCTGCCCAGCCCCTGACAAATCGTCCCCCCAGGGGACTGAGCTCCCAAGCACAAAGTGACAAGACTTCAGTGGCCAAAAGGGCTGCTCTTCGCAGCTCTCCTGAGCTGTTCTGCTGGGTTTGCCCATCCAAGCCGCGCTGGTGCTGGATGGAAGCCCAAGCACTGGTACCCGCTGGCTTCCTGCCGTCCTCAACAAGCGTCCCAGCCTGCCCCGGTGCTCCCTGCATTCTCCCCGCTGCACGAGCCGTGAGGCCACAGCCCGGACAGGCACTCGGAGCATCTCACAGGGATATAGGGCAGCGAAGGTGAAACCTCTTACAAACGGTAAGGATTTGGTAATTCCTCCAGAGGAACCAGCAGAAAAGCAGCCTGCCCCCCTGGAGAAGCACCAAGCATCCCAGCCAGGCACGGGCGTCGAAGATGTCAAGGTGAATCCCTCACCCTCATGGCATCGGTGCGAACCTTGCCCAAATTCCCGTGCCCGCTCCGTTCCCGCCGCCCGGGGCCAAGCGAGTCCTCGCCTGCGCCTCGCATAGGGGTTCCCACTGAACATCACGGCTTGAAGCGGGGTGGGCTCCTCGGTCCCAGCGGCACTTGTGCACCGACCGTCCCCTGCTGTCCGGAGCCCTGTCCCTCTGTCGGGCACCGCTGTCCCGCTGTCCGGAGCGCTGTCCCGCTGTCGGGCACCGCTGTCCCTCTGTCCGGAGCGCTGTCCCTCTGTCGGGCACCGCTGTCCCTCTGTCCGGAGCGCTGTCCCTCTGTCGGGCACCGCTGTCCCTCTGTCGGGCACCGCTGTCCCTCTGTCCCGCCCCGCCGCCCGCCAGGGGGCGCCCCGGCCGCGGCGCCGCCGCCCGCACTTGTTGCTGCCCCCCGCGGCGCGCGCTGTGTCGTGATGCACGCGGCGCTGACGTCACCGCTGGCGTCATTATTAACGATTTCATTCATTTATTTATTTATATGCCCGTTTGTTTATTTGCTTATTTAATTATTTATTTGTTTCCGTTTCGCGGCGCCCCGCTGGGGCGGCTCCGAGCCTGTGCCCGCCCTTGCCCCCCTCCCCCAGGGATCAGGGCCCGCGGAGGGGACTTGGGAGGGGAATGAGCCACAAATCGGGAATAAAGTGCCACTACTGAGGAGAGCGGGGTGGGGGAACTTGGTCCCCGCGGAGCCGCTTTGTAGTGCTCCCTCCCTTCCCCCCTCGCCCCGCGGAGCCGGCTTGGCTGCGCGGGCGCGCAGTGATGGAGCCCCCGGGGAAAGGGGCGAGAAGGACAGAGCTCCCCCAGAACGACCCGCCCGTCCCTGTGCGGGGTGGGGGGGAAAGGGCCGATGCGGGCTCCGCGGGCGCGGGGGGCCGCGCAGCCCACCGGCCGCAGGGCATCTACCTGCGGGGCTGCAGCTCCCGGGGCCCCGATGGGAACTTTCCGCGCCCGGCGCTGCGGACGGCCCTTGCGCCGGTGCGGAGCCAAGCGCGGAGCCGGCG
>VZRO01003783.1:0-93401 GCA_013397915.1 Daphoenositta chrysoptera | reverse complement strand
TACACTGTAACCCAGGACAACTTATTTATCATTACCTTACAATGAGACTATAAATAATTTGGAGGCAGGTAATAAATTTTTTTCTGTGTTTGCCTAATGACTATTTCAACAGTATTCTTGCCTTCAAGTTGCTATATTCTATTAAAAATCTCCCAAAATCAACAAATCAGAACATTGGAAAGGGATGTTTATTAATGGTGTCAAATATAAAAGGAATTTTGCCATAGTGCTGTGTTGCTAGATGACTACCACAGCTTCCAGCTCCCCTCCATTCATGATTTTTATTCTCTCTAGGGTTGCATGGAGCACTGGAGACTCAGTTACAGTATAAAACAATCCGAAGCACTATGCTTCTGATGCTTTAGAGGAGGTCGTGTTTCTTTTGAGATCCCCCAAAAAGATGTCATTATATTTCCATATATTTTCCAGGATACAGTAAGATGGGTGGTTGGTTTCACCCCCACATCCTCTGAGCTCTGCTCATGGTGATTTTTGTCCTATTTGTTATTCCACCACAGATTTCCCTTTAAGCACAGATTTGAATGAAAAGCACTTCTGCACACGCAGCTGTGATCAGTAAAAAGGATCCAGGCGTGTTTCTTTCTTTGCAAATGAGGAAGCTGCTGAGAAAGGACCTAAACTCTGGTGCACTCTTCCTTCCCACCCCAAAAGTCTTTCCAGATACCAAATTCTTAGGGAACACTGAAGTCTCCACAAATTCTGGGAAAGAAGAGAGAATGGCAGTTTTGATTAAGTCTTATGTCCTATACATTTTTATTGTCTTATTGTGCATTTATATGAATGGGTGAGGCACGGAACCATGGGATAGACAAGTATTTTAAATACATTTCAAGAAATCAATATAACACTAAATTTTTCTTTTCTAATTGATTTTTTCCTAAATCTCTTAGGGAAAATTGTTTTATCAGGAGACTAACTAAACTAAAAGAAAATGAATATACTATTGCAAGAAAATTAATTTAATTTCTCATATATCCCTTTGGAGACTATTGGGCTGTAATGATTTGTGAAAAA
Source organism: Daphoenositta chrysoptera (assembly GCA_013397915.1). Taxonomy (NCBI): domain Eukaryota; kingdom Metazoa; phylum Chordata; class Aves; order Passeriformes; genus Daphoenositta; species Daphoenositta chrysoptera. Next base: position 92,366 of record VZRO01003783.1, on the reverse strand, counting down.
CTCTGTCCATATATATATATGCCACACCCTAGATATGATGACATATTTAAGAAATAATATTATATGTTTGATTATGGAGGCCTGCCTGCTCTCTGTGTGTGTTACAGTAATGGATCTGGTTTGACAATTACCCAGCAAAAACTAACATCTGGAAACCTGGAGTTCAAAGGTTATTTTTCTCATAAAACTGAATCAGTAGGATTCATAAAAACCTGATGCTGACCTTCAATTTAACAAATTCCTACTGTTAATACTGTATTATAAAAGAGGGTGTCCCTTTCCTTGACTTGGTTTCATTTTGATTTTACTGAGCATTTTAATCAATTACCATAGAAAGAGATATTTGAAAATAAACCGTTCTTGAGATTATGATGCAGAAACTTGATCAGATAGATTACTAGTGTTTAATATACCTGCATATGTTAACATCTATCGTAAAAAAAGCAAAATCTTTTCTGATTGCCTATAAGGCTCCTGACTTGTTAGATAATTCCTCCAATTTTTTTTTCCTCTTTGTTGTTGCTGTTGTTGTCTTTCTCATTCTTCATATTCCTCTTCCCGGTATACTACAGTTCCATTTCTCCTGGGCTTATAGTGCCTGAAGGAAGACTCTATAAAAAAGTGCATTAACATGAATTAATTTTGTGTTCTAGATCATGCCTTCAGGCTACGGGGATGTGCCATAAGTAAAATTATTTCCTTCACACTCCGGCACAGCTGTCCTTGTAGCTCTCATATTACCTCTGCTCTGACAAAGAGATGTAGTGGGCACTGCATGTGTACCTCTATTTAATTCTCCAGGCAGCCACTTAATTCTGTACATTTCCCCTCTACATACATGTTATAGGAACTATATGCTCCCTGGGCTGTGGTAAAGCCCAGCAGCTAGGGCTGGCACTACATATACTGGCAGGTAATTTGGGAATGCCTAGATTCAAATACTGCCTGATCATAATTTTCCTCCTTTCCCCATCCTTCTATTCAGCAGTAAACACTTGCCTGAAGTCTGACTTTATTTGTACCACTCCTCTCCTTTCTTTCGTTTGTGCCCTTCTTAAATGAGGAACCTGAGTAAGCAGAACTTCCCACTGTTTAGCAATGGGAATAGAAAATCAAGGAAAGTATCCGTAATCACAGGACTAAGATAGAAAACTATTCCTTACACAATGTCTGGTTTGAGAGGTAATAATGAGCTTTGGGATGATCAGCTGGGAATGACCAATAAGCTTGGTTTCTCATTTCCACATGCTCTCTTGCCTGTAGATTGTAAATAAGCATGAAATCATATATTCAAGTGGGAATTTTGTGGAAATGAGAACTATCATATACTCAATTTTCTCCTCATTTTAATGAGGCATAGATATAGTTGCATTGACATCAGAACATTACATTTGCTGCATGGAGAAATGATTGATGGCTAGGTCATGCTAAACTTGCCTCCCTACCAAAAACAATTACAATAAAAGGAAATAAAACTAGAGGAGTTCGCTAGTTAATATCTATATTTATTTCTTTTGAGTAGCAAGAGAGTTTCCTATAAGTACTTTCAAAGAAAAAATATTTTGGAATGTCAAAGTGTTACATATAAATCTTCAAGAGAAACGAAAACTGTTACTTTTTTTAGGATGTGAACTTGAAATTCGATTCAAAAAGCTGAACAGAATAAAAAAATCCCAGTGCTAAAAAGTGCCTGTTGGATTGAAAGAATGATGTGCTTTAACCCATCTTTGACTCCTCTTTTACATTGTTGAATGGCAACTCCCTTGGAAAACAGAGTTTAGAACTGTAGTGCTGACTTAAACTTCATTACATCTCTGTCATAACAGAAAGACAATCACCAGTAGTAAGTTTGACAGCATGATTTCAGTATGTTTTGAAACCTTTTTCTATTGACATGTACTTTCCCTAGCTGAAAAGATGTGCTAAAATGAATGAACAGCTGTACATTTTTTTTAAACATTTAAACATGTACCAGGTGTCTGTCACTTAACATTTGTCAGTCTTCCATCATTATCTGTGTACAAATGTTCCTAATTAACTGGAGCAGGAGGTGCTGGGACAACACACGGTATCTGGGGTGCTGTCAGCTTCATTTGTTACAAAGCGAAATATCTGATGTATTTAAGATGTGAAATTTTATATTTTCTCATGGTACCTTCTAATGGTCATCCTTTATAGCCTGACCTCAGACTCTGTCATAACTAAACATACAGGAATACTGAAAGTGCTCCACAGACATGGTTTTGTCTGAGTTTTTCATGTTGGAAAATCACGTGGTGAAAAATAAACTGTTGCGGGGTACTGTGCTTCTTGTAAATGTATTCTTTTCTAGGTCAGCTGTAATTTAAATAGTCACTATCCATCTATTTGATTGTTTGTTTTGGAAAAAACCCCTAGGTATAATCCTGTGATTCGGAGATGTCCTCATTCCAGCCAGGCTGGGAGATGGCCAGGACCTGGAAGACATTCTATACTGCCTCATATACTTTTCCAAGGATAGGGGTGATTTTGTGATTTATTCTCTTAGATGTGATCTTAACATATTTGAATAATAATAGAATTTAATCTATTATTTTGATCAATAATCCCTAAAATCCAAGTTAAATACTCGTTGTTTTCCTAAATAACATCGTTTTAATGGCAGTAATTATGACTCTTGTTTTTATATATCATATTATTGAGGACTATGTGAGATAAAGAATGGTTGAAGAAGACTTCAATGATCTTTAAACATAAAAAAGGTATTTAAGAGCCAAATCAACCGGTATCTTTTATGGTAAAAAATTGAAGAGATCCTGATTTCAGCCAAAACTATTTTTATATTCACAATATTTATCCTTAGTATATCTAATATTGGAATCCTGATATAAGACAGGGATAACTTGTGTTAACTGTTGTAAACTATTTTCATCGTTGCCTCTGATGAGGCAAAGAAAAATTTTTTCTGAGAAATATTTTTACGTTGATTCCCACCCAGGAGATCTTCAGACTATTTGTTGCAAAGTCAGTTAAATCTTGTATTTTCAATCTTTCTACAAAGCTAAACACTTAGGTTCTAGCCTGTGACCACTGTTTTTCTTGACAATCATTGCCAAATACTGCCAGTGTGACTACAGCACGAGTTTTAATATTACTCTGTTGTTAGTCTCTTGTCCTTGGCCCAATCCACTCATCTGCTTGGTTTTTAGAGTGTTTCTCAAATTGATTTTTTAATCTATTTTAAGATCTTCAGAATACCTTGAGGATGCAAATGATAATGCTAATAAACAACTTCATTATGAGCTATTGAGGCTGATCTTTTCTCCAAATAAAAGCACATATTAAGGTAAAAGTGTAACGACTTCCATTCCCTAATTTAGATGTAACATGAGAACTGTACTTTTTCTCAACCAAAGAATGTTCTAGGATATCTGTCTTAAAAGGAAATTTACTGTTGTATATGGCTTTTTTGTTGAAAAATGTATCAGAATATTTTCACTCTCTGTCATCAGATCTTTGATATTTATATTAACCTTTTGTTATAGAAATATTTCATATATATATATTTATAAAAATATAATTTAGCTCAGATTTTGGATGTTTTTTTCTTCCTCCCCCACTCCCTCCCTTCAAAGGAAGGTGACTGTGAGTTGTCCATGGGTACATCTGTAAGACCTTTAAATCACTTAACAATTTCAAAGAAATTTGATGAAAAGATGGAAATATCAGAGATTATTTGGTTTCTACAACTATTTGAAAAATCAGTACTGAGTAAAAGTAAACGAAAGGCTGAATTAAGTCTTCAGGCATTCTGCTTGGCAGTGTTGGAGAGGCAATCAGCAACTGAGTTTGGACAGTGCACACGTAGCTCCAAATATCTGCAGCAAACCGTGTTTGCTATCTGCAGTCAAGTCCTTGGGGGAATCGTAGCATTCACTGGGATTAGAGATTATAACTGTGCTGACCCTGAGCTTTTCAAAACTGTTTGAATGTTTTCAAGAAACTCTGTAGAATTTTCTTCCCCAAGCTTGCAAACTCACTCAAAATCATAATGCTTGCGATCAAGAATGAATAAAAAATGCTTCCACTAAGCCACCCAGCTATCAATCTGCTAGTGAAATCTGTGAGCTCCAAGCATGACAGGAAAGGCTGTTGAAACTATTAAGTCAAAGCTAAGAAGAATAGCATTGCTTCATAGCATGTGGTATGAGAAAACAGAGGGAATGAATAAGAAGACAAATGACGAATAATATTTGTAAAGGAATATTATGATAAGATAGATTTTTCTTTGTGTGTATATATACACAATCTTATTTATCATTTTGTAGCTCAGAAAAACTGTATTGACACTACACAGAATGCAAATATTTGTTTAACACCAGAGAAAGTGGGAATATAAGAAACAAGCTGATTTTTCAGGGTATGAAATCAATGTATAATATTTAATATACTGCCATTCTAGATATAGAGATGGATTGATTCAATTTGTTGAACTAGAAATAGGTGAGTCATCACACACAATGCAAAATGTCTTTGAAAATTCCCTAGGAGTTTGTGAACTATTACAGACTGCACTTCAGGGAAATGACTGATGAATCTGTAAGTAAAAAATGAGTTATTGTTTTACATCCTATGAGGAGACTAGGATACTAAAAATCACATTTTCAAAGTTTGGGTCCTGTATTTCTGCTCATTATTAGTTTATAGAGGCGAGGAAAAAAAAAAAAAAAGCACAATGCAGTTGTCCACAGTTGTCCACTCATTTGAGAGTGGTAAAAATAATATGTTTATTCAGTTCATTCTTCTATTTTCTTATTAAAGTAAATATAAGCAAGAATTTTAATTAGAAACAAATTTTCCTAAAATTTTAAATTAACTAAAGCTTATATCTGACAAAATCCTAGAAATCCAATGAAGTTGATAAAATTATACTGAGTTTGAATGAATGACCTGGCTTTGGGTGTTCTCTTCTCCTTCTTTCCTTATTCTAATATTGTCTTGAAATCACTTTTAAATCATTTTGCCTACATTAGAGTTCTATAGCTTTTCAGCCTCAACCGAAGCTTCTCCAAAGCATTAAATCTTAACTTTTCCTTTTAGATTAATATTTTAACAAAACATTTTTTTCTAGTGCCACTGGAAATCCAAGACACTATGTTATTACTTTCAATTTATTAAAAAAACCCAACCATTTTAGCAATTTCTTAGGTAATAACATAGTGCAAACTTTTCATTATATAATTTGCAATGTGCTTTTAAAATTTATCAGTAAAAATCTCCCTGAAGAAAACACAAAGAAAATAACACAAAAATAACAAGAATGAATCCTGACAGTTGGTTTTAAATAAACAATAAACCACAGAAGAAGAATATAGTATTATGGAGCACATGCATTTCGCAGAAAGCATACACTGTGTGATGTTACCTGACAATGTAAAGAGATTTACAATGAAAAATATGACTAGAAACTTGTATACCAGTCCACTGAGAGAATACTGAATGCAAAAACTACATAAAAATGCTATTAAGATATACAGAAGTCTGACACTGACTTAATATGAGCTAGCTGGACCTAGATATTGCTTCTAATTTCCAAATATGTTCCTAAGAATCAGCAGTGTAGGGGACTAACTGAAACATTCTCATCCTGGGTTGGTCAATGGTTTCCTCATTTAGACTTGGACTATGTGTAAAAAAAACCATTTTAAATTTAGGAAAAAGTGGAACTTGATGTACGTAATCCATGATTTGATCTTATTGTAATGCAGAAACCAAAATGTATTGAGGATTTAAATGAACATTTGCCTTACTGTGACAGAGGGTTGAACCTACTCACACTGGCTCTTAATTTCAATTATTCTAAATTGTAGAAGGTGTAGAATTACAGACATATTTGTAAGCAAATTCCTGTAACGTAAAATATTCCTTCTATAGGCAATATTTTAGTAATACCTACTGTATGGGTCAATGACATTTGTTTCCCAACTAATATTATTAACTAATACTAATATTTTGAATTTGAATATTATTCATTTATTATTATTCATTTGAATATTATTCCTATGGATTCACAGATTTTTGCTGTTTATAGTTTTTATTACAGGTAATTATTACAGTTTTCCATGAAAACAACTAGTATGATTTTAATTTCTAGAGGTATCTTTTAAAATTATGTTGATTTTCCTATGCTATATTTTTTTCTTTGGATTTTTTATTCCCTTTTGAAATTTCTGTAATATTGTATGGATAGTAAAAATCACATCAGCACAAAATCTGTATGTTCCAAGTCCTTTAATAACACCAGTATTCCAGTTTTTACCTTGTATGTGACTCATAGATTCTTTTAGGACCTTTACAGACAATCATTACACTTACAGTACTTGTGCATTGTGAATTTTATGAACATTCTAGAGTGGTTTTGGTGACATTAAATGGTTTGTTTTGAATTAAAGCTAAATTATTGTCACATTTTATAGATGCTTTTGGACTGTCTCTGTAATATCCTGGAGATTTGTTATTCAGGTTTGTGTTACTTTGAATTGAATCTTTTGGTTTTAGCAATTGATTTTCTCTTCCAGCTTAAAGAAAAAAGACCTGATAAGCATGTACATCCTGCTTAACTTCTTGGAAGACTTTATTACTTTATATTACTTAATAATTCCATTGCATCTCCGGGAATCTGCAGAGAGAAATAGAAATGCCCCAAATTAGTTCCAGTCCTTTTCCCTTCCTTCCCTGGATTAAATGAGTCAGCATAAAAACAACTTTCAAAAGAGCTGTTGGTTTACAGTTCAACAAAATCCATTTCTGCTTTTGACCGTTATTAAACACAATTTCAAATACACTGAGGAAAGAATGGAAACAACATGGCATGAGTTATCCATGTGGCAGACCCCTTTTGAATGAGTCACAGAAACATCAGCTCTGATTGTCTGTTGCTGGTCAATGCCCAAAGAGGGCCTGCTCATAGCAAGAATTAATAGAAACTAGATCCTGGTAAGAAGAGAAGAACGTTTTACCTCACATCCATAGATCTGATTATTAAAAGAGTATGCCACTGAATCTAACAGTACACTTTCCTAGATACTTTCAGTCTTTCATGGGTGCAGCAGTTCCCATGGAAGTGTGAAATTCCCTCACGTTGTAGATACAGGAACACAATAATGATTTGACTTTATACATATGTTTTTCAATTACTGTTTGTATGCCTGTAACACAGACAAGTCATCAAATATAAATGATGGTCTTTTTGGTGAGGCATTCCTATATATTGGTACTGGTACTTTTTTATATGTTTAAGTATGTGCTTTATTTTTAAAGAATACACACACAATCTGGGACATATAATACAAGATGAACCCTAGTTATAAAAGGTACCTCAAACACAGAAAGTAAAATCTTTTCCAAAGAGCAGCTGAATACCTAGTTTTCATTTAAGGTGTAGCTACGTCTAGAATGAACTTTAATCATACATTATAAGCCAGTTGACATTACACAGGAATTATCTGACCAAAATGATTTGACATTTTTTCTTACTGTCATTGTGGTGGCATGTCTTCAATCTACTGTACTCCAAATTTATCTTAAAATGTCTATAGGAGAGGTTATTCTGCACAAAAGTATCACAATCTATACACAATCTATTTTTGCTGATTGCCTGTATTACCATAACAAGAATAAATCATTTGAATTAATATTCTGCAGCACCACTATTTTACAAATATTTTTACTTTGTCCTTTAATAAAAATCACAAACCCAAAATAACCAAAGTAAGGTAACAAAGAACAAAATACGTAATTTAAGTGAAACTTAGAGAAGAAAGAGGGTACTACAACTTTGCAGCTGTAATGAGGAAAAACAGATTATCAAGTCTTGTGACAGCTGCGCACTTCAGATAATATACTACAGAGATAGATGAATTAGCTCAGAATCATTGGTCTAGAGAGCAAAATATGTGCTCACCCCAGGGACATTTATGTCATAAACTTTCATAAAACAGGAAAGAGTCTAGACAGATAGTTATATGAAAGGGTCTCCATTCAGAAAATTTACAAGAAAGATATTATTAGAAAACAAAGATATCTGATTTTTCATGTAAATCTGGTTCATATCATGTTATTAACAGTAATAATGTTCTATATGTTGTGCATACAAAATGTCGTCCTTTTGCAATGCATAGAATTTTGAGGCTGTGCCATAATCACCCAGGAAATTCACATCATCCTGTACTGTATGAAATTTGAAAATCTGTAAGAGTAATCTTTTTCTACATTTGCATTTTCAAAGCTATAGAGATAATAACATGCAGTTTGCAGTTCTTAAGACTCTAGAAAAAAAAGATATATTAAATCTCCCATTTGGTAAAACTAGTCAAATAAACCCAGGGAAGACCGAGGCTGCCACCTTCATTTTCTGGAAAGATCCTACTTACAAAAGTTGCTCCAGACTTAGTCCTCAGGCAAAGTCCTTGAAATGCTAGTATATTTTATCTGTTGATTGGTCAGTCAAGGAATAAACACACCCCACAGGCAAATGAAGTAGATCTACTATGACATTTCTTCCAAGGGGATCTCAAGGCATGACTTCAGTGGTGGATAAAACTGAAGGTAACCTGTCATGGATTGACTGCTTGGATTAACTGCAGCTGCCATAGATTAGCTGCAGCTGGAGCTGGTGAGTATTTATTTGGATGATGTAGCTGTTTTTCAAAACTGCTGACTCATGGAAGCATAGCTTGCCGCAGTTTTAGGTTGGGGTTAATGGTGTTGTTAGGGTACTTCTCTCAGTCTTAGGATAGAATGTCCAATTTGGTAGCAGACTGCAAGGTGTGGGGTAGACTACATCAATGCCTCCTGATCTTGGGTACCACTTTTAGCCCTAAGCTTGTGCTTTCCCTGTTTCTTGTTGGAGGTTTGCACTTGTTCCTACTTCACGTACTAGCAGATGAAACTTGTGGTGTAGCTTATTTCGGGAAGGTTTCAAACCCTTTCTTTTGCTAAATGCATTTATTTTTTGCATTGAATAATAAAATAATTCAATGAGAATTATGTCTGTATTACCTCTTGCTTAAGTCACTTTCATAAGAGAAGGATTTGACTTCAGTTTCACTAGTCATACTCTTGTGCCACCCTATGTCCCCCACTGCCCCCTACATAAACTCTCCCAAATAAACCTTGTCACAAAGATTTTTGCAGATCAGCTAAGTTCCATAGTGACTGGAATGTTTTCACATTATGAAAAAAGCATTTCCAAAAAAGGGGTTCTTCCTTTGACACTAGGGTTCAATGGAAGGAAGGGACATCCTGAAAAGCTCTCTCGGGAACTTTTCTGTTTTCAGCTGAGCTATAAAAAACTTATTCAATTTTATCTTGCTTCCAAGCTTTTTATGTTTTTATTTGATATTGTAGGGAATATTACCAAAACAAAATTTTTCTCCCAATGGATAATAGAAATGCCTAATCCCAGATTCTTCTAACTGTCTCATGGCTGATTCAATTGATTTCATATTGTATATTTAGCTTTTTATTTTATCCAGAATATATATGGTTTTGTATTGCATTTAAAATTGTAAAAATAAGTAGATATTCTATTTTTGCAATAGAATGAGAAAATAGATGTCAAAACCCCTGAAATTCTCAGTTGAGCACAGTTAAATAACTAGAACAAGAAATAACTTCAAGATAACAGTTCTGCTTGGAAACAGTAAGACCATAAACCCCGTGTCAAACACTTCACATTTGCCAGCTCAAGGAATACACCCTCTGTTACCTGTAAGGTTGAAATTTGATTTCAAATATAATAAATAACTGATATTTTAGAGCTAGAAAAACTTGGGGGAAAATTTTAGCACTACTGTGAATAGGGGGATTTAATTTACCCATTATTTTTATCTACATTGATGATAGAAATGAAACATAAATTTAATACTCTCCATTTAATATATATTCCTACTAAAAGTATAAATAAATTCTAGCTTGGCCATTAGGCAGTTGAGAACTGAAAGGTTAATGGCAGCATGAGGTAATTTACTGTGACCTAATCTGTATTACATCTGTATCTGTTACTTTTTCCAGTCATCAATATTTGGTGCTTTTCATAACTGTCAAAAAGCCCCATAGCTCTAAACATTTTACAGGTTTTACCAGAAATATATGATTCAGGTTGTCAAGGCAATTTGGAGCTCAGTATGTGGAATTTATTGAGAATAATTGCTTCCCCTACCAGCTTAGCAAAAGAAAACCAATGCATTAATTATGTTTGACATTTTACATTCAAATGATTGAAAATCTTCTGATAGGCCATAGTCAGAAAATACAGATTCAGTAGCAGGTTTTCAGAAGCCTATTTGTTTGATAAAGACTTTAGTCTAGAGTCCTACTGCTTCCACCAATGAACTTAGCTTCTCAGTGTCTGGAGGTATTAGATAATTCTTGTGATGTTTTGTTGTGATTCAATGGTGTATGGATTTTTGTGATTCACTGTTGTCTGGTTGTCAAGTTTAGTTACCAGAACTAAAATGAAAGTTTAGATGACTTTGGGAACCTCTGTCCTTGTTGAAAAGCAACTGCATTCTACGAGGCAAATGTCTGAAAGTCTAGCAGTACAAATATTTTTCTGAGATGGAACATAGTTTCATGGAAATTGTATTTTCATCAGTTAGTAGTATTCCTTTTCTATCCATGGATGCAACATGGTTATGCTATTCTGCTGAGGCACCTTGTAATTTAGTAGAGTAGGAACGGATTAATTTTGGATTACCTCAAAATGAATATCCTAAATCCAGTTAGGTAAAACGAAATATATATTTTTTTTCACGTATCTTTGCTTTGGGTTTTTTGGTTTGTTTATTTTTTTGCTGGGGAGTTTGTGTGTTTTTTGTTTTGTTTTGTTTTAAATTTGTCTCTTTTTTTTTTCTTGAGAAACAGCATTTTCCTCAGAACTTGTCAAATTTGTTGAAAAATTCTAAGTTTAATATTTTCTTAGTATAAGGTATGCAGATCACTACATATTGATAAATTTGGAAATACCAAAAATAATTTGTTAAACTATAAGTTTCTTTGGGGAGCTAGGGCGTCTTTGTTATGCTAATATCTATGGAACCTGACACAGTGAAGCCGGATGAAGGTAGGTAAAAATGTCACAGACTCTCCCCAATAGAAGTGAATTAAGTAATTAGCTAAGGAAAAAGCTTCTGGTTCTGAGTTCTTTAGTTAAGTTCACTGATGAACATCTGGTGCTGATCTTGGCCTGAATGATGGAGGGAGAACAGAGACAGCAGAGTAAAGACAGGACCTTCTTGATGACAAGGCGTTAGCAAAGAAAATTATTATGGAACAAAAGCTGGTTTAATTTACTATGTCAAGATAATACTTCAAGGAAGATGGACAGTTAACTTTGTTTTAAAGTTACCTTGCTCTATCTTCAAAATACATGGTACTTTGGCATTAAGCAGGGTTACTGATCACAGGCCCTGCGCATGCATATAAAGAAACATGTATGTCTAATCTTAATAAAGTCTGAGTTTAAATGAAATTCTGGCAGGCAGAATTTGGTAATGACAAACCTACTGAAAGCATGAGAAGCACATGAAGTCTTATTGCCAGAAAGTTAAAGGGATAAGACATGTCCTGAAAGAGTACCATAAAGATACAATAATTCTGAAATATAAAATTTATGCTAAATTTATTTAATTTTTTTTATGCAGTGGCTTATTTTAGATGTGTACCTGTATAACTGTATACAGTTGTTAGATTTATTGGTTAAAATAGTATTACCTGACAGGTCAAAAATAACTTTAATCTAAACAGTGCATTATCTCTCTCAGCTAAACTTATATTTAACTCAGTCTTGGAAATGCTAACTTGACAAACACTTAATTATGTGGACTATATGGAGACTGGGAACTGCAAGAAGTGAGTGAGAATAAATTGAACATTTAATGAAAAATTGGTTTGTACCAATTTCTAGCAGTGTGACTTGCAAGAGAGCTTAATAAATGAATATTTGCTAAGATATTAAAACAACTAGAGTATGTGGCTTCCAAAGGAAAAAATGTATTAAATATGAATTGCAGCTAATAAAGGTTTTGTTGTTGGTTTGGGTTTGTTTTCTGGAGTTTTTCTGGGAGGGAGGCAGAGGTTATGGATAGTTCTTTTATTCCCTGCAGCTCTTGGAATCAGCCTTCTATTAAAGTTTGAATTTAGATGCACTGTAGTTTTTAATTTAACTCCTCATCTTGTAATTTTCATGTAAAAAAGGTTGATTGCTCAAATTGCTCAGTAAGCAGAGGGAAGTAAAACATCTGTTATTTATTTGAATTAATATGCATTTATTAGATAACACTGCCAGTATGTTTGACACTATTCACTACACAACCGATCTGAGAGTCAGGCTGGTGCAATGCAAGTCAACAGGGAAAATTTTCAATCTGTTTGCAAAAATGAATTTAAAGACTAATGTTTCAGCTGAGTGAAAAATTTACATGAAGAATGTTTAATTAATATCTCTTTATTCATACATTCTGACAGTATTAGAATTTAGCTTAGAGGACATATGAACAAAATTTAAGAACCTTCCTAAATGGGTTTGAATTTAAAAGTCTAAACTCTACTGCAGTCAAATCCTACTTGATAATGGAGGTTTTCTTGTTTTCTGCCCACTTCTATTGATTTTGAACTGTTATTCAATTTTAAGGGGATACTTAGTCTTATTTCTTCTTAAGAGTGTTGTTTTAGAAATAAAATCTAAAAAGTCAATGAATGGGAGCATGGACTGTAATTGTTCTTTCCTTGATGTAAGGCATAAAAAAAAAAAAAGAGTATTCTTTTCCAGGCGATACTCAAAATAAGGAAGGGTTGAGATGATCTTGGGATTGGTCTAGTTAAAGAAGGACTAAGAGAAGATAACAAAACTGATTCCTGTTACACCTTCCAGCTATGCTTCCTTTCTAACTCAAAACTAAAAGTAGGGAATAGCAATTCAGTCAAAATCTAATAAACCTAAAAGCTCCCAGAGATTAAAGTATTACAAAAGAATAAATACAAACAGCCACTACAGCCCACTCTGTCTTGAAATACCTTATGATTTCACTGGAGTGTTTATAAAAACAGCATGCCACCTACATCATACATGGCCATAAACAATTTGTGCTTGGGTCAGGCACCATGTCTCCAGAAGAGCTCCCTCTCTATTAATATTAAAAGAAGAAGAGACAGCTGTGACTGTTCAGTCTAAACTACCATGGAAAACAGAAACAGCACTATATAGAAAGAGACAGTTGTGTGAATAACTTGCTGTAAATTATGTATATGATTAAGTTAGTCCTTTATTCTCCTTGTAGCTTCTCTATAAATAGATTGTGATTTCCTCCCATTTATTTTTCATTAGATTTCACTCTGTAAATATAATCAAAAAGTCTTATTCAATATATTTACGCAGATTATTGAAAATGCAATCAGTGTTGTTTCTATATTTTCCTCATGACTCAAGGGGATTTTATTCCTTTCATTCTTGCTGTCTTAATTTCAGGAATAACAACTGGTAGATGATAAAGCTCTCTATACCAACGGTCTCAATCTGTGCTTCCCTAAAAGGAATGTTGGGTGGAAATACATTTCCTTTTCTAGTGATCATAAGCTTACTGACTATGGGCTTGTTTTTCTTAGTTACTCAGGGAAGAAATCCACCAATCATCCAGAGACCCATCTATCACAGAATGCAAGTTGCTGTTATTTTCACCTTACTCTCCATGTTTGGTGGTCCTGCATGATTGGCCTTCATATTTATCCAGTTTCCTATTTCTTTCCTAGAGACAAGATAAATCAAATCAGAGGCCTTGAAACCCTTGGCTCCAAGTGTTTTAAGGAGCCGGCTAAGAATATATAAAGCAGGTTGTTCTCATTTTTCTATAGTTCTGGGTGACTCCAAATACTGCTGGACAAGTATATGGCTCGTTCTTAAGAAACAGGAAGGCTTCAGCAGATATAAATAAGTCCTGGCCAATAAATGAAAAAGGGTGACAAAATTTATTGGTAAAAGAAAAGTTGCAATAGAGCACCATAAAGAAAAAAGTCCACTCATGTGTGTATGTTTTGTTTTCCTGGCAATCAACACTCCTTAATCGCCAGTAAGACATGCCCTCAGCTGATTAGGATGGCTTGCTGATGATCTCAGGCACATTTTTTGATGTAATGTTTTCATTTAACAGTACATCTTATAGCTGTCTCCGTGGAAAATTGTACTGGACTATAGTTAAAATTTTCATAACTATTCGGAGTGAATATAGCACCAGTCAAAAAGGGTAAAAAAAAGATTAAAATGGGCAGAACAGTATCAGGCATATATACACAATGGTGTAAGTGAAACACAAGGTAAGTGGGGATAGAGATGGACACAAGACCATACAGACATGAATAGCGTTACTTTAGTCCAATCTCCTAAAAGTATCTGAATTAAAAAAAAACCTTTTAAGATAGTGTATTGAGTTTGCACTGTAGGTTTTTTGTAGGGGACGGTGAGGAGGTGATACAGGGGTGGGTTCTGTGAGAAGCTGGTAGAAGCTTCCCCCATATCAGGCAGAGCCAATGACAAATGGCTCTGGGATGGACCCAATGTTTGCCAAGGCCAAGACCATCAGCAATGGTAGTAATGCCTCTCTGATAACATACTTAAGAAGGGAAAAACAAAGCAATTGTGGCCAGAGAAGTGAGGAGTGTCAATATGTGAGAGGAACAGCTCTGCAGACACAAAGGCCAGTTTAGAAGGAGGAGGCTCTCCAGTTTCCACAGCAAATATTCCCCTGCAGGCCATGGCGAAGGCCTTGGTGAGGCAATGGTCTCCCTGCAGCCCGTGGAGGCTCGTGGGGAAGCAGAGATGCACCTGCAGCCCATGGAGGAGTCCTGTGCCAGAGCAGGTGGGTGCATGAAGGGAGGTTGTGATCCCATGAGAAACCCTCAGTGGAGCAAGTTTCTGGCAGGAGCTGTGGACCCATGGAGATAGGAGACCATGCTAGAGAAAGTTTGCTTGCTGGACTGAGCAGTGAGGGCTGAGGCAGTCTATTTTTGAAGGACTGCACCTCATGGGAGGGACCCACAATGCAGCAGGGGAAGGACTCCTCTTTTTGAGGAGGAAGCAGCAGCAGAAACAATGTGTGATGAACTGTAATCTCCATTTCCTGTCTCCCTGTGCTGCTGCATGGAAGAGAAAACAGAGAATCAGAAATAAAGTTAAACCTGGATGGGGTGCTTTTAGGATTTGTTTTTATTCTCATTATCCTGCTCTAATTTTGACTTGTAATAAATTCAGCTAGAGGGCAAATTGGGGAACTAGAGGTGTAGAGGGGAAGCCACACAAGGAGCAGCTGAGGTAATTTTTTTGTTCAGCCTAGAGAAGAGGAAACTGAGGGGAGACCTCATTGTGGTCTTAGAGCCTCCTTGGGAGGGAAGAAGAGGGGCAGGCACTGATCTCTTCTCTGTTGTGACCCGTGACAGGACCCGAGGGATTGGCCTGAAGTTGTGTCAGGGGAGGTTTAGGTTGGACATTAGGGAAAGGTTCTTTCCCTGAAGGTGAAGGTTACCCAGGGAAGTTGTCATAGCACCAACCCTGCCGGAGTTCAAGACATATTCAACAATACTCTCAGTCCCATGGTATGATTCTTGGGGTTATCTTGTGCAGGGCCTGGAGTTTGAGTTCAATGATCTTTGTGGTTCTGTTCCAGCTCAGGCTATTCTATGATTCTATGATTCTAACTAATTTCTCCAAGTTTGTTCTGCCCGTGACAGTATTGGGTGAGTGATATCTCCCTCTCAGTATCTGAACTCATGAACTTTTCCTCATATTTTATCTCCCCTGCTTAGCTGAGGAGTGGAGTGATAGAGCAGCTTTGGGGGGTATCTCGCCTCCAAAAAAGAAATAAAATAATTGCAGGTCAGGCCAGAAAGCTGGAGACTTGACCCTAGAAACTTAAGAATTGAAGGTTTTAAAGGATCAGTAGTTGATCTTGGGCTCCTAATGTTGTGGGGAAAGAAAAAGGACATTGTGACAGTTAATTTTTCAAACAGCAATATAGCTAATAAAGGGAGAAGGTGCAAGGAAATTTTAAAAAATCACTGTTCTGAGGTCTCTTTGTAAAAGAAGTTTGATACTTTTAAAGTTATTCTCTTGTTCTCAAATAAGAGGTTCAACGTAAAGGGTTGGACTCTTACTGTTGGCTAAGAGAGATCAAGATTTAACATTGTGAGCCTTTTCAATTTTTGGATAAAGTTAGATCAACATCAAGAGGTAGAAAGGAAAGATAAGTGATAATAATGCAAAGAAATCTGATCAGAACAGATATCATGCAATATTGGATGCAAAACAACAGAAATCAAAAGAAAGATTTCCCATCATTTCAATGAGTTCTGAAACTTTTCCTCAGAGACATAAATGGATAACTACACATCTCTAATATACCCGAGTTGTATATTCGTTTATTTGAGCCTAAACCATTTTTGGGCCAAATTGAAAAATCTCGTTCTGTATCAACAAGTACTTTGTTTTGCATTATTCAGAGAACTGTAAGGGAAAAGCAGTGTTCACTGGGTAACAATGATGAATATAATTAGATGCAGTAGTTACTCTGAAGTTTAATGACTCTTATAAAATAATGAAGAATGTCAACGTCTTGTGCCATGCTTTAAATAATTGATTGCTTAATAGCATTTTGATGGGAATGCAGTCCCCAAAGAGGATCCTTGATTGCATTTTAGTGTTGACAAGTAATAGTGAGGGACCTATCACCATAGAGTAATGTATTCATTTCAATTCAGATATGTAGGAAATACTTGTCTAAAGAAAAGTAAAAATGACATTTTGTAAATCCAGTTTTATATGTTACCTTGTTGCATCATTTTTGCTTTCAAAAGTTATTGGCATGTACTAAATGCAAGACTAGATAATTTTAATGAATATCTATACTTCAGATGGTTAACTGTACTTTCTCTTTTTCTCTTTCAGTGTTTTGTTTTCATGAAAAAAATAGGCGTACAGAAAAAAAAGAACAAGGATAGGCTGTAAAATTTTTAGCTGTAGTAGAGATACTTGTTTTTTTCCCATTTCTTAAGTAGTACTGAGTTTTGTTTTCTTGTTTAAAGACGTGACACTCAATTTAACACACTTTCATGAGAAATGAATATTTCAGTTTTTTCAATGTAATACAGTCATCAGACTGTATAGAAAGCATTCATTTAGCACCTCTTTTTTCTCTCGTTTTTCTTCTTTTCACATGCCACAATTCATCTAATATATTAGCTTTCCATATCAGCAAAACACTCCTGAAAATTCTCTTCTTAACAGATCTTTCATACCCTCATAATTCAGCATTACTCTTCACAAAAGAGTAGGAGGTTATGAAACTGCATTTATTAAATTGTGAAACAGGCGTCTGGAATATCATTAAAATGAAACTCTACAGAAGGGGTCTATTTTCTGAAATGATATAAAATTTTACAATATAATTCAGGACAGTCGAAGGAAAAAGGAAACAAAAACAAGACGGAAAAGGCATATATTATTTGGGTTTTTTGCATCAAGTAATGTTAATGAAACAAGTTTGAAACTCATTGATCAAATTACTGAACTGCTATTATTTTGTATACTTTTGAACTATTACATTTTCTATGCCATATTTAAGATGTTTTCCCTGTGTCAGTTGAGGCAGATCCTACATATACAAGTGCAGAGGAGACATGGACAGAAGCCTAGAGTATAAATGTTCATAGAAGTATGCTCTGAATAATTTTGCAATATAATTTTTTTAATCTGCATTTTTACTCTTAGTTCATTACATTTATTTCTTGGTGGTGACACATTATGCTAGAGTTCTGTATTTGAAATCAATCATAAGTTTCCTGTTCCAAAATGTAGTACAAACCAAACAGAACTTGAAAATTACCCTAGGGTACCAGTGGAAGGAGAGTGGAGTAGGAAAAATTTTCGTGTGTTATCCCTTGTAGTGGTCGTTGAGGAAACTGCCTCTTAAGTCTGTAGTGAGAGGAAATAGCCATTACCAACAGCACTGGATGTTTGGATAGGATCACTCTGGGGGAAATCTACAGGCTTTAAATAGCCATAAAAGATTGCTGTTCTCATTAGAAATAGATGTGAAAGTACAGAAATGATTCATTACTACCAGGATACCACAGGTAATGTTTGCCAGTAAAATTCTTAGAAGTAACAGAATCTTCTGCACAGATTCTGGACTCCAATGTGAAACAGAATTTTTCTGCATCCCATTTAAAATGTTAAAGTTCTACTTTTTTATTTTTCTCCCCTCCCATGAAATTTTTTTCATGAATTTGTTAGGAATTTTGGCATACAGTGAGAACTATTGTGAATTTGTTTCTTGTTGAAGATTTGGTGGGTTTGTCTTGTGAAGGGTTTTCCCATGTCTTCAAAGAGTGGTAGTTTGAAAAAAAAAAAAAAAAGAAGAAATAAATAGAAATAAAATGGAAATTATTTGAACCGAAAACTGTAGAAGTTGAAAGAAATAACTATGAAATCATTAAGCTCTATAGAAACCAAGAGAGAAGCTAAGTTTCTCATTATTTATTATGAAAAATCATTATTTACTTGAAAATAAGTCATGTATTCAGACAACACTGGCAAGCCGTTCATGATGGAATGGTGAGTTTTTCTCTACCTTATTTTTTGTATGGAAAGTGAAATGCAGTATATTTGAAGATGAAAGATCAAATTAATATATGTTTGAGGGGAAAAGTGTTATCTTTTCAGTGACCATTACTAAGGCTTCAGTATATCCTAATTCAAAACCATTTACAATATCACCAAATGTCTCTAAGAAATGATCACTCTTCTTCAAAGTGCATCATAAAACCATAATATGTATAAGTTTGGGGGAAAAAAACCACACACCAAAAAACTAACACACAACCAAACCGAATTATATTTTAAAACTACAAAATGGTACTTTCAATACCCCTGTTTCAATAGCCATTTCCAGAAAGAGAGAAAAGAATGCATTTTTCTATGTTCTAGATGCCTGATGTGCTCCGAAATATAAATTTGTATTCACTTCTCAGTTAGCAATTATTTGATTATTCATTCCTTACAATGAATAAAATCAAGACTATATCAACCCATGATGCATTCAGCTGGAGAAAACAAATTTTCAGAAAAGATGTGTGAAGCTAGGTTTTCAAATATTTTTTTAGACAGTGACATATGGGTTTGAATACTTACAAGTACCAAGAATTCAGCAACCCCTGCAAGAATTTATGGGAGCTGTTAAATGCTCAGTATTTTTGAAAATCTGGCTTACAAATTGCATGTTTAAATTTAGTTCTGGAGCTTGTTTTAAGTCATTAATTAAGAAAAAGGTGATGACTGATATGTTGCATTGCATAGATATGTATTACATCCCTAATTTCCCCCAAGTAATTTTTTTCAGGTTTGTGATTCTCTTTCTTGCTGTTCTGAAGAGAAGTTTTACCTCTACCCTTAGAACTTGAAATATTTGAAAGGAAAGCAAAAAATAGGTTGAGCTTCCAAACTAGAGGAAGTCCATTCATTTATAAAAGAATTTCAGGTGCCAGATTTGCAGTCATATTCCATCTTACCATCATACTGTATATCATTGGCTTAATCTTGTAAGAACTAACAACTTCCAGAAGGTGTTAAGTACTTTTTGCCCTTGTGATATCAATAGGACTTGGCATAAGTAAGATAGTTTTTCAAATAAATCTTAAGCATGAAAGCTGTACCTAGATATTTCAACAGAAGTCTGGTGCTTTACTTCAAATTTTAAGATTTTGGCTGAACCATTTTCCTGAAAAATCAAAGGTGTGCCTAATCATGCTGGAGTGCCTCCTAATATATACCAGAGCACTAGACCACTGCCCACGATGATTTATTAATTGTTATTCAATTTGATTTTGTGAAAACAAAATAACACTGGAGTGTTGTGTTCTAAAGAAAATATTGAGGGAAAATGGCAAGAAATGACACTGAGCAGTGCTCTGGGAAATGAGGAAGAGGCAAGGAAAAAGCTTCATATTTAAAATGCAGAAGCCAGCAATGCAACATTTCAAAGCTGCTAAACCTAAACTGGATGGAAAGAAGTTTCATTCTTAGCAAGACATTGCCATCTACCTGTAGGATTGATAGCACTAGTACCTCAGTGCCAGAATTAGTTGCAGAGTTAGCTTACTAGTGACTGGCAGCATGAAAGCAGGAGCTCTAGAGAACCTTACACTGCCTCAACAGGCATCTCGACTGAATCTGCTAGGACTGAATCAATTAGGACCGGTTGCACCTTTCTCCTTCAAATAACTTCAAACCCAAGTCTTTTAACACAGTTATATTAGTATTGTGTAATGGGGAAACCTTAAGGAGCATCAGAGAGGAAGGAATATGTCTTTAATAGAGTGGGAATTCTATTTGCACCTATCACAGATTGAGACTTTTCTCATTGCTAGGCCATCTTTGTAGCCATGAAGGTGGAGAAGAAATTTTACGTCTGAATTCAAATCTTCCTTATTTCCCTATGTATTCATTTGAAGATAATAAGTTTACAATTGGCAGTTCTTGTTAAATATGACAAACAATGAATTTAAAAGGGACCCCCCTATGACAGGGCTGTTGTAAATTATTGTCAGCTGTGCTACATTTGCACAAGGATTTCTTAATGTAAGAGGGCTCCAGTTGAAAGCTTTAGCACTGTTTCGAAGCAAATCTCCTGACGATTTCTATTTACTGCGCTTTGGTTTACACTTGGGTGTTAATTGGTTCTCTTTCCAAGGCAAATGAGAACATGTGATCCATAAAGCACCCTCAAGAATGAGGACAGGTATGGGAATGGGAATCCACCAGAGACAGCCTTATGATGGTTTTTGCTTCTGTAAAGCTAAAAAGCCCTGCCCACGCACTATTTCCCTGTTTAGAGATGTTGCAATTGACCTGCAGTACTTGCTTTTCATCCATCTGAAAGAAACAGAGTGGGCAAGCCCTTCTGAGTCTGCTCTCACTGCACCTTCATTTAACACTGCTGGGGACTGTTCTCATTTCCTCCATTTCTCTTTCTATTAGCTCTCTGAAATGTGTGTGTTTGAGAGTGTGCTTTGTTGCTTTCGACTACAAATTAAGAAAGACTGCTATGTTCATCTCAATAATGTATTGGATTTAAAGATAATGGAAAAAAAAAAGCAACCCAAAGTAAAACAATTCATCCATGAGAAATGTGAACAATTTCAGTAGTGTTTTAACCTTCTCTGGACAGTTATAAGTGTCCATTTTTATCACTCATACCTTCTCCATTACCGTAATATGAGATGTACTAAAATGGTAAATGCTCATGTTCAAAATGGTCAAAGCCATAAACACGAAATGAATCAGTTGTGTCTGTGTTTTTTTGCTTGCATCGAATTATGTAATCTTACATAGAATTATGTGTGTGGCTTATCTAGAATTATAAAACCCATGCTGTGAAAAATTGATCCCACATAAGAATTGTAAGTTGTTGGAAACTATTGCATTTAAGGAAATAATAAAGCTAAAGGGTTAGGTCGTGATTCATGTTTTTAATATCTATTATTCAAATATACTACTACACCCACTTCAGTACAAAGTAGACATTTTCCAGTTTTAAATAGGGGTTATAGCATCCTCAGAAGACTAGATAATAAATACAAAATGAAGAAAAAAATCCTCATTTTTTGTCTCATTGCCTGTGTTCATGAAGACTGTTAATCATTTTAGACAAAATCCTTGACATTTTTCTACATTATACAGCTTTTATCATTTTTTTCAGTAAAACAGCTCCCATACAACAAAACAAAATATCTACACAATACTTATGGATAACCAACATGAAGAAAATTTCACAAACTTAAACTGCCCAGTCAAAGTACACTCTAAAAAAATAGGTAACTGTTATTGGAAAAAGAAAAGCTCTTGAGAGCATTTCAGAAATTCTGAAAATTATTTAAGTTCAGGAGCTAGATATGTCTAAGAGTAGAATAAGAAGACCAAGGTATGGTATTATGGTTTTTAATAAATGGGTCTGGAGGGCACTGAACTACATACAAAATTCACATGAATTCCTATTCATAGTAGGACTGAGTCTATAGTGAGTGTTAGTTATATCAAAATGCGTGTCATTTTCCTTGTTAAATAGATTTTAATGTATTGCTAGTCCGAAAAAAGCCACCAAGAAATAGAAATCAGCGAAAGTTCTTAGCAGTACAGCTTATCAAATTCTACACAGTAAGGGGAGAAACAACAAAAAAACCCCCTTGATTCCTGTTAGCTGGTGCCGATCAGTGAAACAAGGGGAGGGGAAAAAAGACCCAGATCACCCAATCTTCAATAAACAGTTTGCCAAATAATTTGATTGGCTGGTTTATTGGTTGGGATTTTTTGTGAAAACACTCTTCCTCTGTATTTAATGCATCCACCAGTGCCCCTATTACGTTTACAAGAGGACAGTGTGCTGTGATGTATATGCCTGGTTCTTATAAATAAATAACATTAATTACCATAGCATTTTTCACTGAATGTTTGTGCCAAAGACTGATTTGCACTAAGTATATTTTACTGAATTGCAATAATTTGTTAATTTCAAAATCCAAATCTTAGCTCCAGGATGGATTCCACTTATCTTGGAATCCAAATAAAAGTTAACCATGGTCATTTAACTTTGGAAATGAAGGAAGCTGCAAATATATGAAGTGTCTTAAAGCAAACCTCTAATGAAACAGTAATAACTAGGTTTCTAAAGAGTTGTTCATGTGGACCTGGAGTGCACTAGATTTTAAGAATATGGCAAATCCTTTCTTTGCACAAAAACAGAGAAATTACCAGCAGAAAGGGTGGTAACAACAAAAATACGTGGTATTTGTTTTATTCATTTCTTTAAAATAGCCTCTTTTAAAGACACCAGAATCTTTAATGGGAGAATAAAATGGTCCTACCTAACACTTCTTAAAAAGACTGAAACAAAAGTAGATTTGGAAAGAATACTCTCAACTGTGCAACTTCAAGATGAAAGACACTTTCGAATCCATTATGGAAGAGTATTCAAAAATTCCTTTTTTCTTCTTTTTTTTTTTTTTTCTTTTTTTTAATGAATAGGGGTTTACATGTTATATTAATAGTAATAGATTTAATTAATCAGGGGATGCTTCACAGTTAACATGATTTTTGAGTTCTCCAGTTATGGATAGGGAAGCCACATTTTGCTGTGATGAAAAAAAAAAAAAAGAAGAAAAAATACCTTGGATAAGATGATTGAGCACAGTAAGTTCTAACTATTTTTTCCCCTGACAAAACTGAAATATAACCTACACAGGTTTGTGAGAAGGCACGGTGCTATGTCTCTCTACAGGGAGACATTAAATTCTGTAAGTATATCAGAAAATAGAAGATTTCTTCAGGCCTTTGGATTCTCAGGAAATTAATTGGACAATTTCCAAATGCTTTTTCATGTATTTAAAACTAGTAGCAGTGCGCTGCTGTTTTGGCACACTGGCACAGCTCATGAGCATTGATTCAGGATCAGGTGACATTGTTGATTTAGTTCCTTTCAGAGAATCACCTGTTCGGTAAATGTTTTAATAAGGTACAAGAGATATTTACTAACAATTGCATTAACATGGCATGTTAAAGCAGGGTTCCAGTGACACAGGTGGAGCTTAATATCTTAGTTTAAAACATATGAAGCTGGAAACAGTAAATGTAGGATAATGCAGATCAATCTTTGAAAAAAAAAATTCCATCAGTGTAGCAGAGAGCATTTTTTATTCTTAACAGCTTATAGTACAAGTTGCAAAAATGGGAGTCATGATTTGCTAACTCTTCTTACAAAAATGGAAATTATTACCTTGAATATATTAACTTTATAACAAAAAAGAGAATTGTTTATATTTCAATGTACAGACCTTTTTCCAGAATAAAATACCCTGTGCAGAGTGACTGAAAGACATTTTCTCATAAAATGAGATTCTTAACATGCATATTAAACATTCTGCATTATATTGATCTGCTATCCATTTGAAGTATTTTCATGGCCTTTATTTAATATTTACATATAATAAATCTCCATCTGTTTCTAACTTGAATTTTTCCTTGAAAAGTTTGTATTTTTACCCTTTGGCCCTTTTTCCATCAAATTTTCTGAAAAATACAGAAACTGTGAAATTAATCTTTTCATGCTCAAAAGATGATCCCCCATCCCTGGCAGCATTCAAGGTCAAACTGGATTTAGTGGATCAACCTGATCAAGTTAAACACATTTCTGCTGATGGCAGGAGTGTTAGAGTAGGTGATCTTTAGAGGTCCCTTCCAACCCAAGCCGTTCTATGGGGCTGTGATAAGAGCTGCAATTTTTCCCCTAATGGGTGTAGCACATGTCACATATATCTCACATATTGCACCTCCAGACTGTCGAATAGCAGCAGTCTTGGCTTGTAGGTCAAGCTGGTTGCACTCCTCTGTTCCTCACACTGTGCAGATTCTCAGTTGTATGGCATGGCCTATTTCACAGCCGGTAGAAGTCCGCAGAGTTAGTCCATGTGGGATCACAGACAGGGAGATAAGGTCCCTTAATGTTCATCTGACACTGACACCGCCTCTCTGAGTTTCAATAATCCTCTTTCCATTTTGTGTCTTAAAGAAGAGAGTACAACAAAGTTGCAACAAGGAGCAGATGAGGGAATGCAGTTTAACAGACAAGTATTGTGTTGTTGCTCCATGGATAATACTGAAATTGTGAAACAGAGCCTGAACCACAGCTGCTTTATTAAGTAATTTCTGATTGCAACCACAGGAAGCCAAACAGCAAGTAATCACTCTGCCAGTCTTCAGTTTCCAATTTTTTTTATTACTGTACTTAAAAATTTACATTAGCAGCCAAAATTTGCCAAAACCTCTGGAAACACTCCCATTCAACTGCTTCTATGGGAAAGAAACTTCAGGCTTCAGACTAACCATCAGGATTTGATTTTCTATTTGCATAATTTTTCATTTTGCCAGAAATATATATTAGAAAGGTATCCAAGGTAATACTTACTGAATGCTGTGTGTAGGTTGAAAAGCAGGAAAACAGAGTTTATTTATCACACCCTAGTTCTACACAATGCAAAGTCATATGAACCCCTTCTGCATTTCTTGTGGTGGGCAGCTATCCAAAAAGGGTGGATGTCAATGAAAGTTGCTACAGGGACTTTTGGAAAACAGAAGTGCAGTGGCATTTCAGAATGTTCTTTGCTTAGCCTTTGAGCAAGGCTGATGATGTCTGTTCTTATGAGCACAGGAGTCTTGGTGCTTGCTTGCTCCTGGAAACAAATTATCTGAAAAGGAGCAGACAGAACCAAGAGAAATTCCATCTGCTACCACTACACCTTTATTAAATGCACGTTGCATAGTTTTGGATAAATCTGATGACCTTGGACTTAAGAAAAATATCAGAGTACTGCTCTACATTTTTAACTACTTGGAGTAAAACTTGAGCTCTGGTGCAATATGCTTGCATGTGCAACTGCATCCCACAAGGTGAAGAAACATGTTTGTTCAATCATTGTAAATCTCAGAAAAAGTTTTATAATAATGAGGTAAGAGAATCGTGTTGTTGGGTAATGCTAACCCTTTTTTTTCGATTTCTTTTTCATAATGCAGTTGATGAAGTGACAGATTTATGTTACCTTATTCTTTCTTTTAAGACCTCTGAACACTACAGGATGCTGCTGCTTTTCTTGCAAACTCTCATATTATGTATGAACCTCATTGTATAAACAACACGCAGAAAAAAAATTGTTTATATATGAGTAAAAATAAACAAAATCACCTTAAATAATTATTATTTTTCTTGTCTCTTTCTGAAGAATGACATTCACTTTGTGCCAGAATAAAATCTTGCATACTGCATTAGATTTGCACAAATTGGATTTTGAATTTCACAGAACACGGGTAAGGCTCCTAAATACCAGGAGAATGTCTGAAATATCAGAACACTTCTCAGGGGGGCATCTTTATAAATATTTTCTGTGGTTTGGTTCCTTTTTTGGTTTTGTTTGTTTTGCATGAACATTCTCCACAGGTTGGATTTTTGGTGGGTTTTTTTTGTTTCAGTTGGTTAGTTTTGGTTGTTTTCTTTATTTTTCTTTTTTCTTTTTAATAAAAGCTAGGTTTCTCTTATGGTCAATATCTCTTGTGATCTTGATCTCAGGTCTTCGCTAACCTATAAAAATTGCTAAGACTTGCAATAAAGGAACAAGACCTAACTCTGGAGGTCATCTAGTACAACTTTCTCTTTGAAGGGGGACTGTTGCCAGTATCAGGCCAGGTCAGCAATGACTGTGTGCAGCAGAGCATTGAAAATCTCCAAGAACAGAAGTCTCTTGACCTCCCTAGGCAAGAAGTTCTGATGTTGTGTTATGCTGGCAATTGCACTACCCTATTAATAATTTTTTTCCACCCTAAAATGTCAAAGACATAATTTATGGCAACTTTGTTTTGTTAAGTTGTTTGGTGCTACTGTGAAGAGTATAGTTCTGTTGTCTTTGAGGCTGCCCTTCAAATGGCCATAGACATTTACTAGATTTCCCCTCACTCTTCTCTTTACTGTGTTGAACGACTGTTCTTTCACCATCCCTTCTCAGCACATGTGCTCTGGGTCCCTGCTCATAATGGAAGCCCTTTGCTGAATTTCTCTAATTTCTCTATATTCTTCTTGAACTGGATGGAAGGCAAAACTGTATGCCGTACTCTGGGTATAACCTCATCAATGCCAGATAGAGAGTGACAGCAGCTTTCCTTGATCCTTTAGCCATATTCCTCTCAACACAGACCAATGCACTGTTTGTCTCCCATGCAATGACACTGCACTGTTCCATCTAGGGTTCACTATAATCTTTAAGCTCTGTGGTGGGTTGACCCTGCCTGGATGCCAGATACCCAACAAAACCACTCTATCACTGCCCTCCACAACTGGAAAGGGGACAGAAAATATAGCAAAGGGTTTGTGAGTTGAGATAAGGATTGGGAGAGATCACTCACCAAATATTGTCACGGGAAAAACAGACTGAACTTGGGGATATTAACTGAATTTATTACCAACAAAATCAGAGCAGGATAATGAGAAGTAAAGTAAATCTTAAAAATATGTTCCCCCCATGTGAGAGGCTGGAGGAGATTGCTGGCTCAAAACCTTTCAGGTGCAGGTGTGGGGAAAGGGGCAAACCAAGTCTTTCCCTGCTGAGATGATGCATTGCTCCATACATCCCTAGACACCCCGTATCCCAGCCCTGCAGTGCCCACCAATCACCGGCACAGTGGATGAAAATGCTCCACACCCCAATCCTGGACCTCCTAACCCAACTCCTGAGTGGTCAGATGACTGGAAGTCCCATCTGCGGGAAGGGCCCAGGAAAGCCAAATGATATTTAAGCCAGAGCATGAGGTGGGCATGCCTTGACCCTACCTTCCCTTGGATTTTATATCTGCTGGAACACCTCTGGTCCCTGCAAGAAGCCTACTCCATCACAGGCTTCCCATGGGACCACAGCCTCCTTTCAGGCATCCACTCACTCTGACATGGATCTCCTCCATAGGATGCAGGTGGATCTCTGCACTACTGTTGACCTCCACAGGCTGCAGGGGTGTAGCTGCTTCCATCGCCTTCACCACGGGCTGCAGGGGAATCTCAGCTCTGTGCCTGGAGCAGCTCCTCCCTCTCTTCCTTCACTGACCTTGGTGTCCGCAGAGTTGTTTCTTTCACATATTGTCTGTCCACAATTATATCTGCACATTAACATTTTTTCCCTTCTTACATATATTATGATGAAGGCCTTACTATCATTCATTCCCAATTGGCTTGACCTTGGCCAGGAGTGAATCCATCCTAGGGCCAGTGGCATTGGCTCTGCCAGACATAGGGGAAGCTTCTGGCAGCTGCTCACAAAAATCACCCCTACATCCCCCTGCTACCAAAATCTGGTCATGCGAACACAATAAAAGCGGTTCCCAGCAGTGACAATATTTGGTTATTAGTTCCTAGTCTGTAAAAACGTAGAGGATTTTCCATCATAGTTTCTGACTTTGAACTTTGTCTTAATGCAAATCAAGAAGGTTTTGTTGACCCCACTACTCAAATTTTTAAAATTTTCTCTGGACTGAAATTATGTGCCAACAACTCCCCTCAGTTCATAGTCATCTACAAATTTGCATGTGGGTACACACTATACCATTGCCCAAGTGACTGATGAAGATGTTGAATACATATGGGGCAAAAAACTGGCCTCTGGAACCCTCTGAATGCTGCAGGCTGTCAGCCAAAATCAAGCCAATAATCACTACTATTTGTGCCTGGCGGAACAGCCAATTTTCAATTAATCTAGTAGTTCGTTTTTCCAAAGCCAGGTTTGTGTTTCCTCAATTTTCAAATGGGAATGCTGTTAAAGCTTTACTAATAACAAGGTAGAATATGTCCACCAGTATCTCCTTATCAACATGATAATTTGTTTCATAGCAGAAAGCTTTTGTCTTTGTCAAGCTCTTTGTAAATCTGTGCCAGAAACATTTATCCTTCATGTGCTTGGAATAGAATCTAAGACTAAATGTTTTGTGACCTTTTCAGGGGCTGACATGATGCTGATCAGTTCATTTCTTGGACCAATGTAGGCTACTTTGCCTTTTCTAAAGACAAAATCATCATAACATTAGACTTTTTTTTCTAATTTTTACAGGCACTTCCCCATCATCACCATAGTTCTTTGCAGATGACAGACAGTTGAATTCAAAAATCACAGTAGCCAGCTCTTGCAGCCCTCTTGTATGAAACCCATTTTGTTCCAGGGATTTGAGTGTATCCAGTGTGCCTGTGTCTGTTGTGTCCCTGCTGTTTATTGCCCCATGCCTTCCCATCTTTTCCCAGCTCACTCCTCTGTAAAAATGCACTGTTAATAATCTCAGAACCTGGAATAGCTACTATTTCACTACTTCCTTCTGTGAACCTCTCATGGCTTTTGAGACTCTTGAATCAAAAAATGTCAGCTGAATGTCTCTAAAGAGAGTACTTAACTGGAACCAAATATATCAGACCTGCTACTACCTGATACAGTCACATTTTCTGCTAGTCTCACTCAAAAAAGAAAACTCTACTTCTCCAATGTGGTATAGGCAAGAGAAGAAAGAACAGGAAAGTGCCAAAATCCATTTTCTTAGGATAACAGCTCCTTTTCATCCAGGATTTGTTAGGGGTGCACAGGGGAATGGTATATCTGAACATACAACAAAAGTCGGCAGTTGTCTTATTTTCAGAAAGTATTTACGTTTGGACTAATTTTGGTTTAAAATTAATGTTTTTATTTCAAGCTCGGTATCAATGAAATTTAATGAGGGAGAAAACCAGAAAAGACCTTTACAGGCTTGAATCTGTATCATTGATTAGAAAGACATGTTAATAAATAGAAATAGGAAGGGTTTTATTCAAAGATAAAACTTCTAATAGTCATAACACACCAGGTAATATCTGTAAGCATAAATTAAATGACTGTTCTGGTTCTCTACTACAGATATGTACATTAACACATGGAAGGCACTTCAAGATGGATATATATTTGCTGAATCAATGCACTGAATTATATGGAATGTCCTGTATTGTCATCATTAGTGATTGCTTTGCATAAATATTGAAAATCAGAAAATGACACTTCCACTTCTCGTCATACTTAAAAGTGCCATTAGAACTGTTCATTTTAATTCAGAAAATACGTTAGATAGAGTTTCTAAGAAATAAAATGCTCATTACTAAGTTTTCGTTATTGTTGTGTCAGATATCTTTCTGTCTTTGGTAACTGAGCCTCATTGAATCATATGACAAAGAAGAAAATGGTTGTAAAATGTGAATTCAGAAAATAGGAAATCCAGTCAGTGGAAATAGAAAGCAGTGCAATAACACTGTGGCAAATTAGAAGTTATTTCAGTGGCTGTTCTCTGACCCTCATATTAAAATTCGTGGGGTTTACTAACAAATTGGATTGCTTGCTACCCAAATCTCCTCCCTTTCCTTCCTACTCAATCCATGTACAGGAAACAGAATATAATTTAATGCTGTTGTTAAGAGATGGAAATTGTTTATAAATTAAACTTGGTGGTAATTTGGCTTCAGCCTGGAGAATATGCATCAGAAAAGTATGTTTGTTGGATTTTGTTTTCTATGACTGATCACATTTCAAACTCTGAAAATTGTCTAGAAATAAGTTGAAAGGCATCTCAGAAGCTATAAATAAATAAGGGCAGTTGAGCAATTTACAAAATCACTGTATCTGCTCACTTCTGAAAGAACATAATTTTCTCCCACTTATTGGACGTTGATTATAAAAGAATTTTTATTGTATTTATTATTTACTTGTAAATTTTGAACATGATGTTTAAAACACAGTAATTCAATTTCAGATCACTGTTAACAAATTATTGTTACAAAAATAAAAGACATTGTATATTCAAACTGTTCAAGCCTTGTGAAAAAAGGATGACTAAATGTGGCCAAATTTTCACTGTCTGCAATAGGGCCATGGCTTTGCAATACATAGTACAGCATGTACAATAATGTGAAATAGAGATGGTTGCACATTTTGCATTGTCATACCACTCCGTACTATTGCTAAGGGGAGACCTTGCAGAAGTCATTGCAGCACTGAATCTTTTACAGAGTTCAGAAAATTGATAAGAGGTATCAGAAAACTGCATGAGAAAATTTTATAAACTGCTACAGGTTTACCTTTCCAGGTGATATAGACCTTTCCAAAGGTAATATTGATGGAAAGAAGTAGGTTTCTACAGCATTTTTTTCTGAGTACAGACTTTAAATGTAATAGTGCTGTGAAGTAATTGTGTGTGCATGCCTGGTTGTAGTTGTGAAGGATGCAGACTCTTGCCTGGCTTGCTTAATTGCCTCTGTGTCAAGAGTTTGAGAGATTTGGGATTATTACTATCCCATATATTATGTCATTTCACATAAACTATAATTTCTCTGGTGTGAGCCTTCAAGTGTGCAAACTTAAAATTCACTTTCTAGGACTCTCAGTGCAATTGTTCATCCAGCCCTAGAAATTATTCAACTCACTTTATAATGGTAGGCGTTTGGAGGAGACATAAAATATTTCTTGCTTTTTTGGGAAACAATTCTATTTCAGTTCAAGGATGAATGTCAATACTATAATTTCATTACTGTGCTTCCTAGCTGAAATAGTAATTTGTTAGAGGATTAAAAAATATTTAGCATATGGCATGGAATATATCTGTATAAATGCAATGCCAGGAATTGAATCATAGGGTTGTGCAATGTAAACCTTGTGTGTTAGCAATGAAGTGAGATTAGTTTAAATATAATGATTCAAACTGAGGACATATCTATGTTATGTAACATTCACGTACATTGTAAGCAGTATTTCAGAGGCATATTTGTCACAAATGTGCTTTGTTATTAGTTACCTAGGATGAGGTATACATGGAATCAGATTTGGCTTAGTTCAAATCAGTGCTTTCAAAGGTGGTTTTAAAATGTCCCAGTCAGAGGTCCTTTCTGAATTAGAAAAGGTATGCACTTTGGACTGGAGTAAAGGAAGGGTGATGAAATGTTAAAAGCTAATACAACTTTTCAGTCTGTATAGACCAAGGAGACTTTATGTTGACCCAAAACTTACAAGAACACGGCCATATTAGAACATGCCAAAAATTTATCTAGTCCAGTATTCAATGTTAGGAAAAAAAATATAGTGAATACAGTCAGTATAATCCCCCAGCGACGCTTCACCAAATAAACCCTTTCAGAAATCAGCAATTAATCTGAAGTTTTAGTATTTTCTGAGCTGAAGACCATATCTTTCTGTTTAACTGTATTTGACAGAATTTTCTTCCATGAATATGCCTAATCCTTCTTAAATCTATGTTTTGGTATTTATAATATGCTATGAAAAAGACTTCCATAATTTTATCATATCTTGTACCTCCTTTTGTTTATTTTAAAACTGCTATTTAATAATGCTCAGCCTAATTTATATTTATAGAAGATTATGATGAGTATCAAGTCATCCAATCCAAATTACTTCATAGTCAAGAACAATAAATAGTTCTTGCATTAATTTTGTAGTAACAGATATTGTACAGTAAGTGCCAATTTCTGACAAGATAAAGTGATGCTCTTTGTTGCTGAAAATTGTTATTCATATAGCTGCCATTTAAAAATGTTTCATTGAAACTGCTAGAGAAGTAAGGGTGGGGGAGCATCTGTCCTTTAAAATCTCAAAACAGGCTAGAACATGTTAAATAAATGGGAATTAAATTTTGTAGTCAAGAAGATTTCCCTAGAAAAAAATTCCAAGATTTCATGTCTGCTGATCTTTCTATTTATGCATATTATCCCAAATCTCTTAAAAGGAAAAGAAAAAAACCCAAACTCAAACAATTCTTTGAGGTGGGTGCAAAAAATGTTCCCTTAGTGCTGAAGGACCATTTGTCACTGTATTGCAGGGAGGTCCTTCTTTCTTGACCTTTCTTAGTTGCAAAACAGAGGATTTGTATGTGTAAAAATTATACAGCTTAAGTTAATTACCAAAAGTAATCTAAACCAGGTTTCACAGTCACAGAATGGGAAAGGTTGGAAGGGCTACAGTGGGTCGTGTGGTCAAACCTCCCTGTTCGAGCAGGGTCACCCTAGAGCACATGGCACAGGATTGAATCCAGATGCTTCTTGAATATCTCCAGTGAGGGAGACTCCACAACATCTTTGGGCAGTCTGTTACAGTACTTGCTCACCACACGGAAAAGAAGTTCCTCCTCATTTCCAGGTGGAACTTCCTGTGCATTCGTTTCTGCCCATTGCCCCTTGTCCTGTTGCTTGGAACCACCAAGAAAAGCCTGGGTCCATTCTTAGGACAGTCTGGGTCCAACA
Source organism: Daphoenositta chrysoptera (assembly GCA_013397915.1). Lineage (NCBI taxonomy): Eukaryota > Metazoa > Chordata > Aves > Passeriformes > Daphoenositta > Daphoenositta chrysoptera. The sequence goes on along the minus strand of VZRO01003783.1, from coordinate 59,445 downwards.
ATTTGTTGGAAAAGGAGCATATCAAGAGAAGATATTAATCAGCACTCAGCAGCTGGTGCTGATAGGATAGGACATGCAGGACACCCAGACGTGCGTGAAAGTGACCAGTGGAGCTGGTCACACAACAGCAAAGGTATATCAGGGAGTGTGGTTTCCAACAGAACATGCATTGACTCGCCTTCCCCACCTCCCACCCCAGGATGACCTGGCTTTGACCAAGACACAACTCCTGAGGAAGGATAAAGGTGACCAAGTACCAGGTTGCCAGAGGTGTCTGTAGTTCCTCCTGTCCCAGGGCTGACAGCTGTGGGTTTTACACCCTAAGAGTCACAGGACTGTCAAGAAAAAGAGCTGTGGGAGAAATTGAGTACATGGTGTAAAAAGAGAAGTTAAGTACATGGTGTAACATCAGGGAGGAGAAAGAAGAACACAGAAAGGATCATTGCAGAGACCTTGCAGGTGCAAAAAAAATCTCAAATCCATATTACGTAGAAAGACAGATGGCTTGAAGTTATATTTAAATGACAATATATAGATTCATCAGATGATGGAGGCCTTAAATGGAGACTCAGAAGGGAAGAGTACACAAAATACATGGAAAAGTGAAAGAATGGTATGGAACATAGGAGGCTCTCAGGGACAGCCTGATGTGGAACACTATCACACTTCCCCAAACAAAGATGTGCATCTTTGTGATTGTCCTAAGCACCTGTTCATAAACACGTGCATCGCTGCAAACAAAGATGTAAAATTGGAAGTTCTTGTGCACTCAGAAATACATAATCTTACTGAGATCACAGAGACATAGGAGTACGTTGGTAGATATTCCCTACAGAGGACCTGAACAAGATGAGGAAACAGAGGAAGACTTCTTTACAGATCATAGAGGAAGAAGCCTCATGGTTAAAGGCCATGGTACTCCTGAGAAATTTTATCTTGGTGTCTGCTTGACGTGCAGGGCACATGCAAGGACACGGAGTTTGGCAAGCCAGTTAGTGTACATGCTCTGCAGGACCTGCTGTTTATAAACCAGGAGAAACAGTCAGGGTTTTGGAGAATAATGGAAGCTTCCATTGTGTTTATGATGTTAAAGTTTAAAATCCTGAGAGAGGGGTGTAAGGGCAGGACAGAGTCCTAGGCAACCCGCCCTAGATGACCGTGCTTCAGCAGAAGAGGTTAGACTTGACAATGTAAAGACGTCACAGCAAACCTCAAATAGTCTGTGATTCTGTGAAAGTGAATAGCAGCTCTTGTCCTCAGGAGAGCTGACCTATGCTTTTTCATGGAAATACTTGGAGATTCTCCTAGGAGGTAGCTCTGAAGAACAAAATGACCCATCAGAGTTGGATGATCCTCAAGAATCATCTCTTCAGGGCACAAGAATTCTCCACCCTTTTGTACAGGAATGCAAACAAGTGTGGTAGAAAAGCAGCATGGATGAAGAGAGAATTCTAAACTGAAGCAATATAAAACCATTTTTGAATACACAGTTAGAGAGACAGCTACAGAACAATAGGACCCTAATGGGATAATGCAGCAAACCAAGACTTCTGAAGAGGCTGTCTTATGTTACTAGAGGTGTTCTTCGTGGGAAAATAAGTGATGCTATTTAATGTCTTTCATTAACAGGTAGAATGACTAGATGAAAAGTACCTTGAGTAAGTTTATGGATGACACCAAATGGGGAGCAGTACTTGATGTGCTGGAGGGAAAAGGGACCATCCAAAGGGATTTCAATGTGCTGGGAAAAATGGATCAACAGAGACCCCATGAAATTTCACAATTATTGGAGTGGAACAAACCCTTGCAAGGGAAAGGGCCTAGCTGGCTTGAAAGCACCTTTGAGGGAAAGGTTTTGGAAGCCCTGGTGGCCACGAGTTGATGCTGAGTCAGCAGTGCGCCCTCGCGGCTGTGAGGGGTAATTGCTCATTGAGCAGCTTCAGCAAAAGCACGGACAGGAAGGTGAGAGAAGGGATTATCCCCAGAGGAATTATCCCAGTCTGTTTGGCATCTGAAACCAGGGTTTGAGTGCTGCATTGAAATTTAGGCTCCCCAGTAAAAGAATGGCATTCACAAACTGCAGAACTACTGGTAGAGCTACAAGGAGGGCTGGAGAATGGAATCATATCAATCAATGGGATCAATGGAATCAATCCTTTAGATTGGAAAAGACCTTTAAGATCATCAAGTTCAATCATTAACCCAGCACTAAATCCAACACTAAACCATGTCCCTCAGTGCTACATCTACACCTCTGTTAAATAACTCCAGGGATGACGACCCAACCACTTCCTTCGACAATCTGCTCCAGTGACCCTTTTGAGAAGAGTTTGAGAAAATAGGTGATTTTTTCTTTTTTCTTTTCAGTCTGAGAAAGTAGGGTTAGTGCAGTCTTGCTGCTACATTCAACTACCTAAAAGATTGGTATAAAGAAGATGAAGACGTTCCTCTCAGAAGTACACAGAGAAGATACAAGATTGGGCAAGATCCAGAGCAATCGGATCAAACATTAAACTTAGTCCTTATTTCAGCGGGGCCTTGGATCAGATGGGCTCCAGGAATACCTTCTAATTTAATTTGTTCAGTGATTTTAAATTATAGAAAACAGTATCTATTGAACAGACCTTAAGTTTCAATTATTCATGTTACAGCAATACAGGCAGAAACATTAACATTTAAGAACACAAAGAATGTTAGAAATTTTTTATTTCTTTATTCATGTTCTTGCTTCTAGACTTTTCCAGCTGTGATTTTATGTGCTTATCTAGAGGTTTCAGTTCTCTTAATCCATACTATGCATAAAATTCTGAGAGTTAAATTTCTTTTTCATAAAGGAAATTGTGTTCCTTGGAGGGTCAGTTCTACTGAATATCTCTAAACTCACATAAAATGCATTTCTGCAAGATGGGGTTTTTTAAAGCTTTAGATCTATATACATTGTCTAGCTGAACTTGGCACAACTTACACCTCATAAAACCATAAAAGTGTTATTTCATTTTTTCCTATGCAGTATGTGTGAATGTGTTCTATTTCTTGGTAAAATTCTGTTTTTCCATTCTGCTCTGTGGGACATGACTGTGGAACAAATATTAGTTTAAACCTACAATGTAAAGGAGAAAACGATAAAAACAGAGCAGCAATAAGCTATAATAATCACTGTAATGTGTTTTATGCTTTCAAATTGCTTCTGGTTTATCAGCCAGTGAATGGTTTATCAGCCAGTGAAGTTATAGACAGAATAATATCTATATATTTCAGTGTTTTCAGTGTTGTACTCTATCTGCAGGTACTGCTCAGATGAAGAACATACACTGAAGAACAGACAGTTAATAGAATGAAAAGCTGCACAAAAAAGTATCTCAGAATACCTCTTGCCATTTAGACAAATAACTATTAACAATTAATCAATATTCAGAATATTGGTTAAAATCAAGACTAACCTGGACCCTTTCTTTTTTTTTTTCAGTGCACATTATAAGTGCATTAGCAATATAGAACTAAGAGCATGCATTAAATATTCTCTGTGATAGCATATATAATTATGCCAAAGAAGACGTCAATCTGATTTAGGCATGTAATTGCCTAAACCCTACTTTTGTGCTATCTGAACTTAAGAAAGACAGTTATGGCAAGAGAAAAATCTTAATGTCTTTCAGATTGTGCAACTATCTCTGAGTCCTGCTTCAACACACAGCCCTAGAATTTCCAGGTAATGATTATTTTGCATGTTTGTCATGAAAGGAAAGATATTTGTTTGCTTCTTTCACATTTATTTCTCTTTTTATTTACTTTCTGCTCTCTATGTTCACTTCCCTCCCTGCTTTTTTTCCTGGTATCATATTATCCAGCTCAAATTTGGTTTGTTTTCATTTTTAAGAGGAAAACATACAATAAAACGTGCTTTAATTACTTTAATCTTTATTGGACTGAGAGCAAGGGAGGAGAAGGGGAAGTGGTTGATGTGTTAACATTCATCTAGTATCCAGGTCATTACTACTAAATGAGTTTTAAAAATACAGAACCCAAGGCCTTAAACACTTTTGAATTAAAATGGAGAAAATAGTATAATAATATATACCACTGTAATGTAAAAAACAATTAATAAATTTTAAATGATTTTTATATTGTCATCACAGAAATGGAACCAGGATTTTAGTCTATGCTTTTGCAAGGCTAATATATGCAACTGTTATGCACCTGGATCTTGCAAAAAGGTAATAGCTGTGATTGTATAGCATAAATTTCACCTTCATTCAGAAAACACTCTAATAAGATTCATTTCACATGACACACAGTGACCATATTCTAAAATCTAAACAGCATCACTGAACAGTGAAAATTTGTTTGGTACTTAGTAGATGGGAACAAAATACTCATTAGGGATTCTGCCAGATGTATCTGTGATCACTTAATTGTGCATTGTTTGGAAAATAAATCTTCTCATAATTCATTAATTTATTGATCCAGAAAATTTTATTTCAGAGCTTTTGTCATGCCTGTTTTAATGATCGGAATTACCTCTATATCAATGTTTTCACAGCCTGGATGTGATTTAATTTGCATTATACTAAACTTTATAGATTCCATTGACCAAATATGTATTTTGCCTCCATACCTCCAGAATCAGTGAAAATGTAGCCCTTAGAATCATTCTTCTTGCCGTAGCTTTCCATAAAAACAAAAACTAAGATAGGAAAATATGCTACGAGTAAGAAAAATGAAGTGAGAGAGATGTGATAGAGTAAAAAACTAAAAGGGTGGAAAACTTGTAGGGGGTGGGGGGGGGAAAGCAGCTTTCAGCTAAAAAGAAAAGGGATATAATTTATAATATATAATTAACCTCTGGAATTCTTTCCTTCAGGATGAATGGCACAGCCTATTAGAGAGGTTGAGACTGTAGCTGACTTTAAATGAATCAGACATTTACGTGAGCCATGGGACCATCCACGAAATTAACCATAGGCTATTCTTTTCTTTTTATTATTATTCTGACAAAGACAGAGTTTCAGTGATTCTGAGCATAAGCAGTCATTCAAGAGTGAGAGTTAAAAAATACATTCCTTCTGAGGAAAGTTTATTCTTTTTCTTCAATTTTTCTTAAACTTTGCCTTAAAGCATGCAGTAGTGGCCACTTGCAGAGAGGGGATATTGGAATTTTCAGACTCACTGAATGTCTCAGTTTTGATAGTTTTTCTTGTTCTATGACATATATTCCCTACATCTCCCAAGAATGGCTTATATTTGCGTGGTGAAAACACCCTGCAAACCCCAGCCACCTCAGTCACTGCACTTGTAAGAAGAGTCTGCATATCTAATAGCTAAAAAGAACTCTGCAGAGCTAATAGTTCACATACCAATACTCTGGGGATGTGCATTGCTGTGAGTAGTTCCTTTAGGTGAAAAGTCACATTGTGCAGGGTGAAAGGGTCAGCTGGGTCTGGAAATAGCTGTGTGAATGACTTCATGAATTGTCTCCCCGCATGAGAAAGTGAAAGACTCCAGCAGCTCCCTGTAAGAGATAGGAAACCAATTTGAGTAAAAGCTGCAAGTGGAAGTGAGCTCTGACAGGTGCACATTTTGTTACAGACTGCCTTCTCTAGCTGTTTTTATACAGCATAGTAGCAACAGGAAAAGGAAAGGAAAGGGCAGAAAAGACTTAAGATGTGTAGCATGCAGGTTTTAGCCTGAAAGTGAATGAAGAGAGACAGAAATGGAGTAAGAATTTGAAGTCTGAAAAGTGTGCCAGAACTTCATTGTTATGTCAAATCATATTTAGCAAACATTAAAATGATTCAGCCAGCTCCTGATCCATGCTCCTTAGTGGCCAGAGGTGTCCTCAGAGTACTTGCTGCAGTGTGTAGTGCCTCTCCACCCCACTGAACCACTGCAAGAAAAAGGGAAAGAAAAAAGACTGTGGCGTGGAGCGGTAAAGAGGTGCTGGTGTCGCTGTGTCAGGGTACAAGCTCAAACAAGAGTCCAGACTGCACTCCACAGCCTCTGCCCACTGTCTGACATTATGAGATGTCTGTCTTCCTTGTGCCCCTCCTTGTCTCCCTTATGCCCTTGGTCCTACCACTGCTGGCTCCAACACCCGATTCACTGAGCATGAGCATACCTGAGATATGCATATCTGCATAATCACGGATATTGTGTGACAAGTTTTAAACTGAAGGTACTGTGCTATAGAGTCAATGATGAACCTCAGCTCAGCTGGCACTTTAACAGTGTAATAACTTGGGTTTTATTTCAGCAAATGAGTCATTTACTGACCACTTGCACTGCCTTGGCAAATTACTCTTGACAGAGCTTTCAGATAGTAACATAATAAAATTTCTCCTACCTACACCACATATTTTCGTCTGAGTAAGCCAGTTGACTTCTATTATTATCAATGGAAGGAAAGTTACTGTTAGGGTGATACCTATTTCAGTTAAACACATAAATCTAAACCACGTCAGGTGATCCACAATGCAGAAAATCTTATTTTTTATCCACCGACTATAAAAGTGTTCTAGATAGCTAACTCAGAGTCCCCTTAAGGTACTGGAAGGTTGCAATTAGGTTTCCCCAAAACCCTCACTTCTCCAGAATAGGAGAAATATAACAAATTACATTGGACAAGTGAGAAGGATAGTGTTTTCTTCCTGGCTGAGAATGTAGTCCATAAGACACTAGACTAATTAGAGTCCAAGTATATTTTTCCTTTTGAGAACAGGCCTTCATTTATGTTGTGGACCTAGTTTCTACCATTAGTATCCTACTGATGAGTGGTCCAGTGAGAAAGCTCCTCTTTCCATTTACATATGTGAGAAGGTATTTTTCTGAAAGATTTTATCATAAGAACTGGTATAGCTTCTCTTGCTGATCTATTTCAGAGAATTTCTTTACAAGTCCTATGATAAAACCTTGGTTTTGTCATCCATAAGAGAGGGATATCAATACTTCCTCTTTTATAACACTTAGTTATTGTCCTATATTGAAAAAACTACAGTATAGCAAAATGTGGGGATAACAAACTTGGGGTTTAAAAGGTTCATCAATATAATCTATCCATCTAATTCATATTGGTGCTTCTCAAGATGAAATACTCTGTAAATGGAAAACAATTAGTAGAGAACATAAAATCATTGCTTCTAGCTCTTGATTACATGCCTGCTGTAAGGGCTTTAACACAGATAATTATGAACAGGATTAAGCTCTAAGAGAGCTCAAAGGTCTCAAAGCTTGAAATAATGTACCAATCAGTGCTAGTTCTCTGAAAAACATATTCATCAAAGAGGTACTTTCTTTACCTTAAATTAGTTGATATGAAAATGAATTCAATAACACTAAGAATAGCAACAATGAAATCAGAATACTCTTTGCTATTGCAAATAATTTTGATCATTTCATCAAATAATTTTGGTATTGTCATCTTTTGTTAGTCTCTGAATAGCCTCATGACAGCAGTCATGATCTATGATCCCAGTCACCTTGGAAGAATATAGGTGATTGACCCCATCATCAGCTCATTAGGAAATTACTAACTTGGACTGCCTTTCCAGCTGTCTCCTTGATGGATACCAACACATTGTGTTCTAGTCCACTGCAGAATAGAATGAGTCAGTCCCATTAACAAACTCCTTCATCTCAATTCTTATTAGAAGAAATGTGATAAAACATCATAAAGCCTCCAAAGAACTCATAAAATACAGCCTCTTCCAACAACCCTTCCTATCATTCTGTGATTGAGGAATAACCAGACTTTGGTATTTAAGAAGGTTTCAGTCTAAAATATCTTAAACCATAGGATCCCCATATCTCACATTTTAAGATAATGTGTACACTAATATTATTGCATATAATCTTTTTTAAGTACAAAGAAAATAATCTCCAAAAAATGATTGAAATTAAACTTATTTTCTTATCACTGAAGAGATAGTGTGAGTATTAATACTGAGATTTGCAAGCAACGCTTCTTGGATTTATGTGATTTTGAAATAATTCATTAATGTTCATAGGCACAGTCTGATTTAAAACTTACCCAGACATAATGTAACTTCTATGACATAATGTGACATGTGACTGTAATAACAGCTGTGTGACATTAATCTGTCCATTATGCAGTTGCTACATCAGCCTTTTCACAGACAAAAGCTTCCGCAGTGGTATTTGACTCTGGTGTTAATAGGAATTCCTCCACTATTGTCATTGTTCTTCATTCTCACAGATTTGATATAATACTAATAATCTCATGTATAAAGCTATTTTCTTCCTTTGCCTTTGAAAACACTGAGACATGACCAGCATGATAAAAAAAAAAAACAAACTAAATCAAAATTTTCTAACTTTGGGAGAAAGAAGAAATCTCTGTGCATGTAAGGAAAGCAGAATGACAAGATAACCCAGAAAATAATGAGAGGGAGAACAAAGAGATGAAATACCATGTAAACTAAAACAGGAACAGGATAGATTAGTCTTTGTCCTAGGACAGCAAGAGTCATAGAGCAGATCTAGGACTTCTACTATGTTTTTCATAATTTTGACTCTCTTGTTCAGTTCTTTTTATTTATAATGAAATTTTATCTTTCTGTATTGCAATTCTTGTATGAGGAAGTGTTAAAATATATAGTCAACGAATCAATGTTCTCATTATTTTTATCTATGTTGAGATATGCTTCGAAGACCATTCTCTAATTTCTTCTTCAGTTTGGAAAATTGTAATAAAAGGGAGTTTGTATTTATTCACATATAAGTGGCTTTCCAAGTGATAGAGCTGACTGTAATGACATGCTATGTGCATGTATTAGACATTGTAGATTGAGATAATATCCCATACTGTTCGTGATGATTGCCTTCATTTCTGCCATCCATTTGAAGAACTTTTAACAGTGTCAGTGACAACACTAGCAGGTAAATGATTTCCCAAAGTTTTCATCTTTGAAATTTTGATTGTCAAAAAATAATAAAAAAAAAAGACCAAAAAACAATTGTCTTCCACTAAAATGTAATGGAAAACAAAACAATGACTGAGTGGCCTCTTTTTCTGGTGTATATTTTTGACAGTTACCGTTGCTATTATTACAATACCATCTAGGTATATTCAGTGATATACCCAAAACCCAGTTTTTCAAGATTCTCAGATCTATGCTCTAGAGACCTTACTGTCTAAATGCTTGTATTTTCCTCCAGTATTCTGTGGCTATACTCTGTCATACTGCTATAAAACCGAGCTATCGGGTTTTAGCTGATGCTGCAAAATTTGTATTTAAAATTACATTGTTTTCATATCATTATAACTTACTGTGTAGAAAGGTTCCAAATAAGGTAAAGGGGGATGGGGGGGGGCAGAGGTTAGGAAGGAGAGTTTGCCTGATTTGCCAGAGCTCACTTGTGTTATCTGTGGTCTAAAGGGAAGTGTGTGAAGCAAGGCTGGCTGCAGTAAGAGGGGTTTGCTGTGTCTGCTGGGACCAGTGACCTCACAGGTCCCTCTGACATCAGCTGTGCTAAATCAAACTAATGCAAGACTATGACATGAAGATTGTGGATTCAATAAGGATTCCTTGCTTCTAGCAGAGGGACTCCTTTTGTCTATCTACTGCCTATCTACTCCTCCATCACTTTAGTAAAGTTGCCATCACTTCTAACTTCTGCTTTCACTGTTTCCCAGTAAGTAAGGAGTCAGCTTTGAAACAGTCTTGAGCCTTTCCTGTGCCAAAAATTGTGTGAACTGTCTTAAAAGTTGCTGGTTAATTGTATGTGTTCCCATCCTTTGTATTATATATATATATATGTACATATATAAAATAAAAGTCTTATGATGTGTAGTCATTTCATGATGTTTAGTCATTTCATAAAGCCACCGTAGCAGAAATTAAGAGAGCAGGCTTTGGCTGGGATAGAGTTAATTTTCTTCCTAGTAGATGGTACAGTGCTCTGTTTTGGATTTAATATGGGAATAATGTTGATGCCACACTGATCATAGAATTGTTTAGGTTGGAAAAGACCTTTAAGATTATCGACTTCAAGCATTGTTTTACATTTGAGGTGCTGCTTGGTAGTGCTTACCCTTTTCAGCTACCATGCTCTGTCAGTGAGAAGGTGCACAAGGAGCTGGGAGGGAGCATGGACAGGGAAGATGACCCAAACTGGTGAAAGGGATATTCCAAACCATAGAACTTCATGTTCAGTGTAGAAATGATGAAGAGAACTGATGCCTACTCAGGAATGGACTGGGTCAGTGGGTGGTGAGCAGTTGTATTGTGTCTCACTATAACTGTCCCGCTTCCTGTTATTTCCCTTTACATTATTATTATTATTATTAATTATAATTATTATTATCATTATTATTTTCTTCTCTTAGCTCACTGGTTGTACCTTTTTCAGATTCTTCTCCCCATCCCACCAGGGGCACAGGGGACTGTGTGATCTGTATGATCTCAGAAAGCAAAGGGTTAGTAAAAAGAAACACAGACTATTTTTTTTTTTTGTGTTTCTATTTTTAAGCTGATCCTATGATTATCTGAGATTTGATTCATAATTTTGAATGGTTGAAATTGGCAGTGATGTCACCATATAAATCTTTCCAATTTCAAAANAGTGCTTACCCTTTTCAGTTACCATGCTCTGTCAGTGAGAAGGTGCACAAGGAGCTGGGAGGGAGCATGGACAGGGAAGATGACCCAAACTGGTGAAAGGGATATTCCAAACCATAGAACTTCATGTTCAGTGTAGAAATGGGAGAACTGATGCCTACTCAGGAATGGACTGGGTCAGTGGGTGGTGAGCAGTTGTATTGTGTCTCACTATAACTGTCCCGCTTCCTGTTATTTCCCTTTACATTATTATTATTATTATTAATTATAATTATTATTATCATTATTATTTTCTTCTCTCAGCTCACTGGTTGTACCTTTTTCAGATTCTTCTCCCCATCCCACCAGGGGCACAGGGGACTGTGTGATCTGTATGATCTCAGAAAGCAAAGGGTTAGTAAAAAGAAACACAGACTATTTTTTTTTTGTGTGTGTGTTTCTATTTTTAAGCTGATCCTATGATTATCTGAGATTTGACTCATAATTTTGAATGGTTGAAATTGGCAGTGATGTCACCATATAAATCTTTCCAATTTCAAAAGTAATATTCTGGTTTCCAAAATGTTTTTCCAGACAGCCTGTTTTGATCTTNTGTGTTTCTATTTTTAAGCTGATCCTATGATTATCTGAGATTTGACTCATAATTTTGAATGGTTGAAATTGGCAGTGATGTCACCATATAAATCTTTCCAATTTCAAAAGTAATATTCTGGTTTCCAAAATGTTTTTCCAGACAGCCTGTTTTGATCTTTAGTAAAAATGTTTATTTGCTCATCTACTTCACTGTAGTGTATAAACAGTAGTGAAATATGTCACAAATGTTTTTTCATTCATTTATTTTTGTGTATGATCAGATTATTAGATTTTCTATAAAGAATAATGTTACCTGTGTTCATTTTCTTAACAGATTATCATTATTGCTGTGTGAGAATAGAAGAATTTCAAGAGATTTAAATGTTCTGTTGATGTGAACTCATTATAAATCTGCACTTTTGGTTGTTTAAAAGATGCTGATGCTTTTCATATGAACCCTTGGCCAGCTGAACTTTTTCTTTCCAAAATAATTATCCATCCAATAGACCTTGCCTTGTTCTTGATGCTCCCTAATTTCCTCACTTTGGTGAAAACATGTCCTAGTTTAATGAAAACCATCACATCACAGTGGAGCACTTAAACATGCATGACATCTAAGTTTATGAAAGTGATGGGAGACAAGACACCTTTTTCTTCTCTTTCCCTGCCTGTATCCAAGATGCTGAAAGAATCAGGTGAGAGGTAGGCACACTGTGTGAGGTGTGGCCATTTTGTGTTCAAGTCATAGCTGTCATGGTGAAGATAGTGTAACAGTCTCAAGAAACTCGACATTTCACAGCAAAATAAAGCAGAGAAATTTAAATCAGTTTCAGAAACGGTCTAGACATCAGTATATTCAGAGCATGTATGGAATTATTTGCTTAGACAGAGCCTAATCACAGCTGCATGCAAAAGGTCATATTTTAAGGCAGTCTGAGGCAGTTAATAGCTGACCAAAGCACAGGATTTTTGCCTTACTTTGACTTGTAATACTTTCTTTTCTTTCAGCTCATCCTATTCCTTAACTACAGCAACAGACTCTCAATTGACCTGCACACCATAGTTATACCATACTGTGACAGGGAACAAAAGATTATTTTTAAATACATATGCAGTGTCTACAGTGTTAATTAGAGTAAACTGACAGTAATATTATTCTTTTTATGAAATCAGATGTGACTGTTCTGTGCAGGAATGTTCAGGAAGATATATCTATACATAAAGATTTGCAATACTTCATAGGATTTAATCAATACAAATCTTATTTTGTTCAACAAAATAAGTGAAAAATACTTTAAAAACCCCAACCTTGAAAGAATGTATTCTTGAGGAAATAACAAATGGTTCAGCTCATTAACTGGCTTCTATGCATTTGCTGTAGTAAATCATTGTCAGCAAATTCTTTTTCTTTTGCCAACAGATAGATTAAAGTTAGAAAGGACAGTTTACATTTAAACAGAACACGATTAACAGCTACATTTAGCTTGTTACAAGAAATGGGAACAGGAAAGTAGAAATAGAAGACAGGAAAACACTGAAGGGTTTAATCTCTCTTGGCTTTCTTCTACAAGGGCTTACATCAATTGAAAAGAACATCTCTGTTTATACTTAATTTCATTGAACTATATGTGACATTAAGTGGTTAGCACTATTTGAAACCCTGTGTTCAATGATGTCATTTTCAAAAAAGGACCTTTACTTTCTTAAAAAAAAAACAAACTATGAAATCTTTACTCTAAAATGGGGTTATAAAGTCAGAGGATCTTCGTTTGGGAGTGTGCTATTATCAGTAGAATATGGTATTAAAAATGGGATTTGATACACTATGAAGTCAGCAATGTAATGTCAAGTCTTGTTCTAATGAACACTTAGTTTAAAGTGATAATATATTAATAGGGCATGTTGTATCTTTGGTGTCATTTACAATTTAACAATCTAAAGGCACCTTGCAGATGTAGTCATAAATGGCAAACTATTTTCTTGTCTAGATTTTTCTTCTGAATTTCATCATAAAACAAAACTGCTTTAAAAAATGCAATAGAAGTACCTTTTGCTGGTGCTAGGGTAAGAGGCTAAGACATGAAAGAGTAACATGCATAGTATGAACTAAATTTTTTTTCCAAGATTTGGAATTTTTACATTTCATTATGCAGTAAGGGAAAGGTACTGAGAAGAATAGTTTTCCAGAACTAGCCAGAAACCTGAAAAAAACTGTCCTCAATGCTGTATGTGTGTGGGTTTCTATTTTTTTGGATGATATTTGTAATAAACTGGAGTTTTTAACTTTTTGTATATGTATGTGTCTGTGAGAAGTAGTTTTTCTTCTGAGACCCGGTCTCAAGGGAAGAACATGTTGCAGCATGTGAATAGTCTTTTTCTTAAACTAACACATTGGTGGTTATCTTTGCACTGGGTTTTCCTGTTGTAAACACACTGAATTAGATCCTGATGTTTGGTGGGAATACAGTTTCTGCAGCAGTTTCAGTAATGAAAAGCTGATGGACCAAAGCACTGGGAATATATGTACATATATGTGTGTTTATACACACACACACAGAGATATGTATGTATGGAGGTACCTTTTAGCTGGGGGGCTGCAGAGCACTGTGAAGAGAAACTGGGGCTGCTCTGGCTCCATCACAGCCAGGTCCAGTTCCACTGCACCCACCATGGCTCAGCCCACAGCTGAGGTGGGGGCACCTCTAGAAAAATCTCTTGGAAAAAAGCTGGTAAACACTGTGAAAAATGAACAGCAAGGCAGGAAGTGAAGGAGTGCTCCATGGAGGGGCAGTAAATGCCTTGAAGGAATTGCTGACCATGGAGAACACTGATGTGAGCAGATGTAAGAGTGGCCTGACAAGAAGGAGAGAATTACTGACAGAATGAAGGCGAAAATGTCTTCTGAAAGTAGTGACAGAGACACTGGGAACTGGGAACCTGAGAACCAGGCCTTGAAGCCAGAAGCACCCTTGAAAATTTCAGCTGCCCTCTTCAAAGCACACACAGGGTATGTAGAAACCTGTGTTATCCTGAGATACCAGTGAGAAGGGCAAACACAACTGTAGTGGCAAATTAATGTTTGAGAAGATGAGAAACAGCCTAGAAAAACAAAATGGGCTTTAAACTACGGTAAATAGCGTTGCCTATTAACTGTTAAGGGTGAAAAATAGGAATTAACAGCATCAATGTAGGCTGCTCAAAGTAGGATGTCCAATGTCCTTGTATGACTCCATAATAAGAGGGGCTTATTTTTTTTATGAAATGGAGCCTCTCTCTCTCTCTCATACTTCTCTTTTCCTCTGCAGGCTGAGTCCTGCAAAAGCAGTGTATGAGACCTTGGGCTTCCATCAGGGTCACCTGGCTGACTTGACCGTTGCAGGGATCACATCTGAGGTGAGAGTCTGCCCCTTAACTTATTGGTCCTTTTCTGGGCCCACTATTGGGTCACTTAGTCCTTCCACTTCTGGGACAAGCAGATTGCCATTTGGGATCAGTTTGTCCTTCCCTTTGGTACTGTTTGGCCCCTTCTGAAATCTGTCTAAACAAACCCCAAACCCCCAAACTCAGAGCTGAAACTATGCTATCCAAGTTTGATCACTCAGGAATAGCTTGACATTAAAAAGTTTTAAGCAAGTAAAGTATCTTCTGTAAAAATGATTTAATAAATGTTATCTTAACCTAGAATATTCCCTAGATTGTTAAATGTATGCCAGAGAAAGGAAATGAAGGCAAAACATAGGCTGGGGTTTTTATATATATATTTTGGTCAAGGAAACTAACTTTCCATTCAGTAGAATGAAGTAAAAATAGAAAAAAAGTCATCACAGTACTTTGCTCCATAGCATTCAATACTCTATGTGAAAGTTAAAGTGCCAGCATTTTTAGAGACAGGGATGTAAGGAACAGTAAAAACATTTGCTTTCATCTGCATATCAGTATTTAAGTAACAGCTTAGAAGTTACAATGTCCTGTATTCAATCAAACTCCCTTGACCTAGCATGAAAGGTATCAAATTGAGACCCTCTGTTGAAGTGAAAGAAATGTTAAAACCAAGTACTGCAGTTAAAAGGCTGTAATAGGCTCCCAAGCATATCTGAGAAACTTCAGACTTGCAATTATGTATTTGAGATGAGAATCTGAGACACGTAACTGATTGCAGGAGCAAATTTTAAAAGCACTAGGTCAAAAGTTAAATGTCTTGAATGTTAAATTTTTTCTTAGATCTTTGGTAATGTTACAAAATATTAGGATTCTTTGTAGAATAGTGAAACTTATCCTAGGTGTTAGATTTTACTTGAACCTAATTTAAATTCCTCTACATCTGAGCATAAACTGGGAACCCAAACTAATAGAAAAAATATGTTGGGCTTTTTTCCTTTCTTGCTTTTTTTTTTTTTTTTTTTTTTGTAAGAACGTCACTGCTTTTTCTATTGACTGGATTCAAAAATAAAAAAAAAGGTCAGTTCACAAGCTGGTTAGAGCACAACAGTTAAATACCTTTTATAATTAAAAAATAAATGCCTAGATGTGAATGCCAAAAAAAAAGATATGAAAGGAGTAAAAGCTGTACAGCAGTAATTACTGAGATATCCTTAGTCAAAGGTGGAAAGATTTATGCAATGAAGGATGCTTGCTTTGTGTCTTCAAAAATGCCTGGGAAAATGGTGATTTAGTTGGAGGAAAGCCGAGATAGAGATGAGCATGTAAATGAACTAACTTCAAACTCAGTTTAGGAGGAACTTAATGCTTTCACTACAAATACTGTTCTGTGCAGATTTTTTTATTTTAAAAACCTATAAAAAACATCCATATCATTTCTTTACTGTGCCTACTATCTTTTTGTCAGCTCTCAATATATAGTCTTCCCTAGCTTTTTATCTGTCATTCCTCCCTTAATCTCATTCTTTCCCTAGAGAAGCACAAGCCCAATCACTCAAGCCTGAGCTGACATTTCAAGCCCAGAATTTTAAAGTGGGTTAAAAATTTAAATTTCACTATCTTTATCTACCAGAAGTATTTTTCAGTATTCCATTAGTTATTTCTATTCACTCCCAAATTTATTTTATTTTCAATACTGTAGTAATTCCTAACAGCAATTAGAATCTTACTAATACTGACTGGGTGTTTGAGTGAATCAACAACAAGCCTTGTCTTTACTCTAGAACTCTTTAATAAAAAAATCAGCCAAATTTCCATTTGGATGAAAAGATTTAATATGATAATAAAAGATTACAGTGTCAGCTGAAATATATCTTGCTTTGTCATGTAACATTTTCATTTAGGATCCTTTCAGTCTGCATGATTCTCTCTGATTTAAATAAGACAGTGAATTATGTTGAATGAACCAAATACTTCAGTGTTTTAGGTCTTCACATTGTAAGACACTAATTGGTCAATGTTTCTCTTCCTGAAGGTGGAGTGTTATGTAACTGAGCTGGTAGAAGAATCTAAGGGAACTTATTCAGCCTCAAAAATGCAAGGTAATAATAGACTTATTATATGTCCATTTATGCCCAAAAAGTATTTAATACGTACAGCACAGAACATAACATTTTGCAACAAAGAGTATATTCCTGTTTCTAAACTCAGGGATTAATTTCTTTCTATTCATGTTTCTGGTTATAAACAGAGAGACATTTTTTTATATACCCAAATGTATAAAAGCCACAAAATTATTTAGTCCATTATAAACTGGAGATATAGGAGTGTTTTGAGATATATCCATTAAGTAGAGATAGTTTGTCTGAGCTGTCAACTATCAAATTTCTGGAAAAAAGAGTAACAGATCTATGAAGATGTGGCCCTAAAAAGAACCCAAACAACTGCTATTTTGATGGTAATGGTTAGGTGGACTTTCCAGGTATTGTTAACAGACTATTTTACCTGTTTTTTCTGTGGAAACAATGCTTATGCAGTCATGTTATTCTTAAAGTGTGCATTCAGTAAAGTGTGAATCCTTTTGCCAGTTTCAGTTCCCTTGTGGGAGAGAGGTGGGAAATTCAAACATAAAGAAAATCTTGCAAGTTTTGGGCAACTAGATAATTAAATAAAGGAAAGAAACCTTATTAAGGCTTCCACAGTGGGGAAAAACTGTAGCATGAGCTGACACAGGGGAGTTTGGATACATTGCAGCTAGAGACCTATGTGGGAAAAATTTAAACTGAAATTCATACTGTACTAAAATCTCACCAAATAAATTCATCCTAAGATAATTTATTTATTCAAGGAAATAATTCTTAATTCATTGATAGAATGATATTTAAGGCAAGGTTTGGACTCTGACAGTATTACTTTGATTTGTACTTATGCTTGTATCAGTTTATTATGTAAAAATATTTTGTTTTCAGCATTTGATTTTTTTTCCCCTTTCATTATTCTTCATTTCTATCAGGTATATTTATTTCTTTCCTCCGAATATGACTGAGATGGCTTTATCTGCTCTAGGTGGCCAAATGCCCTCCCACCTCTAGGCTAGAAGGAGCTGTTTTTAGGTTCAGTGGCCATATAACTGTGTTGAAACTGCTGTGACCTATTCAGTGACAGTCTGTAGAATCAAATGACTGGAGAGACAGCAGGGGTAATCTTACCAAGTTTTGGTTAGTGAGGACTGGGCAGAGTCAGAAAATCTTCTCAGAAGTGCTTAGCTTCCCTTTCTGCCTAGCATAGTACCCCCATATTACTCCTTCTCCAGCCTTGAGAAAATAACATCGTTGATGTACTTTTCTCAAGGGTTCAAAGCCCTGGGACCTTCTTCTTATTTCAGTGCATTGTAATGAAAACTGCTGGGTCCCAGAGGGCACCAAAAGGCTGGATGTGTGCTGAACCTCGCTTGGGACCTGCCTATGGATTTGTGGACTGCATTTCAGCTAAGGTCTTCACATCCTCACCTTCCCAAGTAATGTTGTAAATATGCACGTTCTGCTACCTACGTACAGTTCTGCCCTCCTGACTGGACTTGTAGGATGCAGCTTGGACTCAGCTTATGTGTAGCCTTATCCCTATTCCTGCCTCCAGCCCAGTCCCCTGCCATTTTTGACTGGTCTTCCTGGACAGGCTGACTGGTTGCCTTGTCTTATCTGTA
Organism: Daphoenositta chrysoptera; assembly: GCA_013397915.1. Lineage (NCBI taxonomy): Eukaryota > Metazoa > Chordata > Aves > Passeriformes > Daphoenositta > Daphoenositta chrysoptera. The sequence goes on along the minus strand of VZRO01003783.1, from coordinate 41,217 downwards.
TTTGTCACTTGGATCTGCTGATACCTCCACCCCTGATCAGAACCATGGGACTGCAGCCTGTGGGAGCATCACTGCCCAGCCTGGGGTGCTGAGGGAATCATGGTTCCTGGCTCATCTCTATCTGAGAGCAGCCCCACTCCTGCTGCTCCCTGACAGCTGGAATAGATTTTCTGAAAAAAATTATTTTTAAATTAAACATTTATAAATTAAATATCCAAGCATGCCTTTTTTTGTTAATTAATGATAGTAGCAGTTTCAGTGAAATATTTAGTATAAGAGCTTAGGTATTAAAAGAAATAATTAGTGGGTATGTATTCTGGGATTTTAGTTTTTTATGTTATTGAAATACTCTAATTGATGGCCATGGAGCAAAAAGCAGCTGTTTTAACGATGAACTTTTCCTATATCTGTAATGAAGCTTTAAAAAAGCCAGCCAGATTGCTTGTGTAAGTGTTTTGAATAAAATCATCAGTATCTGCTAGGATAAGCCTCTCCTAACATCTGTCCAAGAAACAGTACAATATCATTTAGAAACAAAGTGCTAATCTAATGCAACATTTACTTTCACATGGCATCTGATGCATAGTTCTGTCATGAAGAAAAATGGCTATTAAAATATTAGAATTCAGATATTACTCCGTTTGGCTTATTTAAACTTCTCGTTGATTAATATGTGAAAGTGAAAATGAGATATTCAAAGTGATTGTCACAGTGGGTTCCTGTATCAACAACGTTTCCTCCAGAACCCACATTATTTTGCAGTATCTAGAAGAATATAATCCTAAATAAGAAGGGTGAATAAAGTTTCAACTTTTTTTCTGTTTTACTTTCAGGGGAACTAAGCTGAAATTGAGACTGGGTCTCATTTCTGTCATGATTATAGCATCATCAGGAGTCTGTCTGTTAGTTACAGGTTCACTGAGTCAGGCATCCTGCTGTTTGTATCAGACAATTCCAAATTGTTTGGAATCTAAATCTACAATCTAGGTTAGAAATGAGTATTCTAAAGGTTATGTAAGTGAGAAAAAGTGTCGCATGATCTGGAGCCAGAATCACTGGGATACCCACATTAAGAACAGGCAAATATTTGAAAATCATGTTTATGTTTACTACTTGCCATGGTCTTGTTCTCGACTCTCCCCCTTCCCCACCTCCTTCTTTTCAAATTTAAACTTCAAAATTTAAACATTTCACTTGGCTAGGATGGGAAGCAGAAGTGCTGAAATATCTAATCTTGTAAATCTTCCAGCCCAGCTGTGGAGAATCAAGTGGCGTTAGACAGTTGGAATATAGTTCAAAAGAGCATCCACAGTTTTTGGTGTTTTTCCAAGTGTTGAGAAACTTTCTGGTTTACCCATCACTCTTTGTAATGTATTAGAAAGTAAACACACTCTGTCAATGCATAAAAGTTTTATTAAAGTAAATGTGCTTCTGACCTGCTGTCCACTTGTAGGCATGAGTCTGGCTGGCTTCAATGGGAGTTCCACACAGGGAATACCTTCGTGATCAGACATGTGTACTGCAAACGAGATAATGTGTATTAATGTCTATGTTTTCTCTCTGGAATCAATTACAAGTGAGAAAAGAAAACTGTGAATATAATAACTTTCCCATGGACTGAAACTGTACAACTACTTCATCCATCTAGGCAATGTAATTCTAGAAGCAAGCATAGTAGAAGATATCCAAAATTATAAGGTTTGGTCAAATGAAGCATGCCCTTTGTCATATGATACTGAAACTAAAGGAAGGGGAAAAGGGTACAAAAAGCTGCTACATCCTTCATCACAGAACCTGGTACAGGATCTGAGAACAATACTCCTACACTGTCCTAGAAACAAGGTGTAAGAATGACTTCTGAGTTCGTGAAAAACAGTTAGACAGACTTTACTGTCTGGTGCAGTGGGAAAACATCTACTTCTTTCATCCCGATGTTATGCATATATTGAAAACACCAAGAAAGGTGATTTTTATGGGTGCTATGGCTCTATGATGCTGTGCAAAAGTGAGCTACTCTCTTGCATATGTTTTCTCCATTTTCATATATAATGTCTCATCTTAATCATATCATCTTGCCTCAGGCTTGTATTCTGAAAGCAGACTTGAGCCTCTTTGTGTTCCATGATTTGCCTGCTCATGGAAAGTGAAGATGAAATTGCAAGTAGATTGTAGTGGTTCAGAGATTCTGTTCTGAAGTATTTCTGTTCAAAGCTAATTCCAAGTTTCAACACCAAATCTTACTAAATACAAAAGTTTGACAAGTCGTACCTCTGACATTTTAAACAACATAATAGGTTTTAATATCAAATGTAATTAAAAAGAACAGTTTGAAAATAGCTTAATCTGGTCAATAAGGTACAGAATGATTCGCATATGGAAACACTCTTTTTTCCTTAAACATAAAGTAGAATTGTAGAAATAGTATTTTCTTGCTATTAAATTCACTTCTCTTTCTTTTCAAAATATGTTCCTATTTGATAAATTTCTTATCTATGAGGTGATTGAAATAAACTTTTCCTTTTCTAGACCTGAAATGTGGTTGAGGTCTGAATTTAAATTTAGATAAGATAACTCTTTGCAGCAGTTTATATTGAAACTAAACTCCAGTGCACTAACAAAGAGCACTTCTCCTTAAAACTGAAATCATACTTGCACACTAGATAGCTGATTCCTGGATCAAAGGGTGCAAAAATGTTTAGTCCTGTTCACAAAGTTACAAAGTGCAAAGTTACATGTTATTTCAATTTTTTTATCCTCAGATGCTTACATTACAGCTTACTGCTAAAGACATGTCAGTAAGTAAAAAGCAATATAAAATGTTTTACAAAGATGCTTGATTGCCAGGCTTTCATAGTGTATTACTAAGTAATTGAAAAAAATCATTAAATGGATCAGGAACTAAGCCTGTGGGAAGGGAGAGATGTTGGCACAGATTCTAATTTTATTTTAATTTAATTTAATTCTATTAAAGTATTTTATAGAGTCTGCAAGTGACATTTATAATCAGTGACAAACTTTTGGACTGAGAGTCTTATTTTTGAGTGTATTGATTAACTTTCAGCAGAGTATATATGAAGTAGTTTCAGCTTGAACATGATCTGGAATAACCTGGAATATTGGTTAAAATTATGAGACACTTCAAACTGACTTATTTCAATAGTTGATAGATTTAAAGAATATCATGACATAAAGATGACTTGACCGGTCTGTGGTTAATGCTCTGATGTAGTCAACCAGCTGTAGAGGACAATAGTGTTCAGTGATGACACTTAGGATGACACCTCTTTTTGGCTTTTAGGAGTCGATTTTACTGTTGTGGTTGTGCTGTTCATTCAGATCAGCTTGACACTTCTGTCTTGCATTACCCTAAACATGTTTAAACCTGAAGGTGTACTTTGTTTTCATGTTGCACTCTTATTTTTAAATCCTCCTATGTATTCCCAGAAAAATAAGACTCTAAGCACCGAGATTTTTCCCTCCTCTGCTTCCTGTGTGTGTGCCTGCCCATGTGATTACTTACCTCAGATTCACTGAAGAAGCAGCATTCAGAACTCTTAACTTCATCTATGGTTTTGTAATCCTTTATCAGATATACTAAAGTGATTTTTTTTAAAAAGAAAACAGAGAACCTAGTGCAATTGAGTTGCATAGTGTTCATTTTTTAATTTCTTGTGTATAATTTCATATTTGACATTAATTTCATGTTTAATCATATATATGAATACATAAGACAGCATGGATATTTTCAAACTAATTTAAAAAGAGGTATAGAATACAAAGGCATATCCTGAAATTTCATTATGCTGTTTTAAACATGTTTTTCAGGTTTGAATTGAGGTTTTAGACCTGAATGTATTTATATATATTAAAAAAAAAAAAAAATACATAGACTAATACTCATTGCAGAAGCAGAGCTAAATATTCTAATAAAAAGCAAAACCATGCTTATTTTTAAAGTAACCACTTTTGAAATGTATTTTGTTGATTTTGGTGAACAAAACTGGGTGTTGCTTGCAATGAACAGCAACAAATAACTAGGAAAGGCAGTCTATGAACTTCTCATAACCGTAGTGGTCTAATGACCCCAATTTTTATTTCTTAATAGCCTATGAAATAGAGCAATATTCTTTTTTTTCATAGGACAAGATTAAGGTACATATGGGCCAGTAATCTAAATGAAGGAAGACTGAATGTTCCTCTCTTTAGAAAGAAAATGAAACCAAATGTCTTTCCAGTTATGTAAGATACAGAAGTGTTGGAACAGTTCTTCTGAACACTCCTTATGCATTTGAAAGTAAATGAATCAAGGCACAGAAATATTATTAGTGGTATATTTTTCAAGAACCAATTGAAACTACAGAATAATACAAATGGTAGTGGAGGTGAATAGCTAACACGTCACTTGTCAGAAGAAATAAATTCAGATAGTTGTTACTCTTCAATGAAAATGGTCATTATAATTATCGAACCATAATGATCACCATTATTATTGAACAATTACCTGGAAACATGGCTGTCATGTTTATACTTTCACTTAAAAGAGCTAAGTTCTAGTGTGGGGGAGACACCATAGAACAGTCAAGCCATTGACTGCTCAGGATTCTGTCTGGAGATGTGCAGAGAAATAGCTTCAACCTGCATCTCTGGCCCTCTCTATGTTCCTGTAGCTCCTGCATTTCCTGCTGGCTGTTGGGATTCTAGGATGAGCTTCTATGAATGCCTCCTGTTGAAGCACTTTTGTTGACATCAATAACTAAATATTCAGTAGACCTCAGTGATTTTGGTTGACTGTGGGTTGGGGTACAGAGTATTCTGTTACATTCATTCTAAACAGTGTGCAGAAAAAAAAAAATTATAAGGCTCAGGAATATCATGCCTGATAAGGAGATGATTTCCCATACAGAATTAGAGAAATTTAAAATTATAAATAATTTATTAAAGGTTCTGTATGTACATACTTCCGTACTTACTTAAGAACAGATAAAATGGAGTATTTCTCATTAAAGAGAAATACTGCTGTGCCTAACCTGACATATCATAACAAAATACCTTTTTTTTACCTCCTGACCTTTTCCTCACCTCTGGATTTCTCTGCACTATATTCTCTTTTCCACTCGAAAACCTTTAACTTTTTCTGCCTTTAAAGCATTCTTCTCAAACTTGCAAAGCAGGAGGTTAATCTCAGAGTGAGATGTGTTTTCAGCTTCTTTACACAAAGTAAGATTCAGTTCTTTTTAGCAGTCTTACAGGATTAAAAGCTCACAACTTGGAAACTGCTCCAAAAGTGAGCTAAATGAGAAAACAGCACAAGGTAACTCAGTGGATTTATCTAAACAGCTTTCCTCCTCTGAAAGGATTTAATTTTACTTCAAGCATAAATGAGAAGTGTTTGAAACATCCAAGGTCCCAGGGGAGCAGAAAAACCGAAGACTAAAACTAATATATCTTTTGATACTGTTGGCAGTGTCTGCAAGAACAATGCCAGGAATGATTGTCTTTGGAGACTGAATCAACCTTTCATCACGCAAAAGTCTTGCACTTTATTGGTATTATGCTTCTAGTCACAGCTAAAAATTACACCACCATGTTGTAATTAGCCAAGGAATGAAAAAAAAACTATAAGTCTATTTTGTTTCACATGTTTACATCTAAAACAAATATCAATCATTAAATTTAAATTAATAAATTAAATAATGGGCTGCTACAAGATTTAATTGCTTTCATTTCAAAGCAGGACAGGTACACCCTACCTTACTCTTAAAAGAAAGAACCATGTTGTATTATAAACTACTTTTGGTATATCTTTTATAAGTACGTTAGCAGGCTGCTGCTCCATTTACTTCCCAGCAGACAAGACTTTTTTGCTTTTGGAATCTAATTTTCTTATAATCACAAATTAATTTAAGAAAGGTCTCTAGCAGAGGAAGCATCTGAAAGCATTCATTTATCTTGCTCTGACTTCTATCAGAGAGATTGAATATGTCTTAAGAAGGCCAGACTCAACAAGATGACGGTATGTTTCCATAGCTCAAGCTTTTAAATAGTGCTGACAGTGGGCAGAGTAAGCAGTCTGCAGGAGTCCACTTTTCAACAGGAATTGCAGAGAACTCTAATGTGGAGATAAGACACAGAAGTGTTCACGCTTTCTAATTTGAAATTATTTTTCTTTGGAAGCCTGTGAAATGAGAGGCATGGTCTTATCTTTTGTTATGGTCAGAATCTTCCAAATATCATATTGAAGTTTTTAGTGGTGCCTTTCATTCTCCTTATATGCAGTAAACTGAGCATCTCACAGAGCTCTCCTTTCATCCCCACAAACAAAATGTTATTCATAATTCATTTAAGCAGCTCTATGTCTTTTTTTTCCTCTGAAACTTATCATTGTAGAAAAGTTATAAATAAAAAAGAGAAGAAAAAGAGGAAATGTTACAGATTCTGACAGGGAAGTTTGATTGTTTATAACAAATGTCTATGGCCACAGAATAATACATGACTGTCCAGAAATATTTTGCCCAAGTTCAAATGCAGACGAATAATCAAATAATTTAGAAAGTTCATTAGTATATTATTTTTCTAGTTGTGGAATCAAGCATCAATGAAATCAAGACTAAGAGCAGTGATACAAGAGTGTAATTTCACTTTAGTGATGATTGGAGTTATATATGTTAGTTTGACAAAACCATTTAAAATTATTAAGCTGAATAACCAAAGTATCAATCTAATTTAAGACTTACCAATTCAAGCACGTAGGACTTTGAGTTTTCTGTCTTCAAAAGGCCAGCCTTGTAGAAAATAAGGGAAGTTTTTTACTAACTCAACTGAATCAATTGGTTTGAGAAGATTAGAGAATTAAACTAAGATATAAACTTATTTAAAGCATTAATGATAAAACAATAATTAAAATTGATATCTCAGACAAAGGAGACATACTCTAGAATGGGACTTCAGACAGGACACTAAAAACCAGCAAAGAAGAGTCTGTCTTAGAGGTCAAGAAATTTAGAGGAGTTAGACCCTGAAGAAAAAAATTTAAAGCAAAACCTCCTTAACTATACAAATTGTTTAAAGAACAAGGAAAACCAAAGTGAAACAGCAGTGTGTTACAGGAAAAGGTGAATATAAATAATAATCTGCCAGTGTTCCTAGAAAAGATGAGTACTTTGCAAAAATTTTTTATGGAAATATCCGTCATTACTGTGGACAAAAGTGAAGAATTGAAAGCTACATGTAACAGTAAAAACTCAAAGAAAATAGTGTGCTCATGTTATTAAAGTCAAGTAATCTACATCACAGAATTTCTAAGAACTGTGAGAGAAAGTTGCAAATATGGAATATCTGGAAAATTGATTTAATTTATATCTCAACATAACAGTCTTTTGCTCTGACTCTGAAAGAGAATCAGTGGGGAAAGTGGGTTGAAAGGAATAATTTGCCAGATCTCAATATGATATAATATTCCTTAGTAATTAAAGAAACTAAGTAAATTGGCATAAAAATTCAAGTTTAATTTACAAAGCAAAATGAGCCAAGGGAAACATTATTCATTGAAGAAAAGGAGCACACTAGAAGAACTGATGAGAAAACACTATTGTACAATCTCATCCTTTTAGCAAAATACCAAAAACAAGTGGGTAGTTTGCATCAGCAAAAGGTTATCAGCAGCTTTTACAAAACAAGTGGAAGTGGAAGATTAAATAAAGACGGGAAACACCCAACATTTTGAAAATAATGCATATTTTTTGCTACCTGAGGATGTCTATGTTAATACTCTAAATCAAAAAAGAAAAGAAATGGTGTAGATATTCAGACTGGGCATAAAAGTGTGACCTACACTATTCAGGTGATAATTCAACTTTGATAAATGCAATAATGGAAAAAGAATTTATTTTTTTTCCTTATGTGATAAATTGAATTCAGCTATCTAAATAACTTTTAGCTTAGGAAAGCACAGCTAAATATTCTTATGTATCTAACACAAAGAAAACTTACTTGTGACTTGGGCTCTCTACAGTACCAAAAATAAATCATACTACATGAGGTTCTGGTAGATTGGATGGTCCCTCCTCATACCTATACTTCAATTTTAGTCAGAAGATGTCAGATCCAAGACAGCAAATCTTCTTATGGAAACATCCTGAGGTCAGCTTGTTTGTTTTTGTTTTTGTTTTTCCTGTAAACGTCTTAAAGTTATGATGAATTTCTTTTACTTTATTGTATTTCTTAAGTAAGTAAGACATCAACAGGTAAGGTTTTTGGTCACTTACATAGAAGGCCAGTATTTCAATTTTCTCTGTCTCCTGATTTGAACTTCTTTCACTTGCCATCCCAAGTGGAAACCATCAGACTGTTGGCTGTTGAAGCTAAATATAAAGCTCACTCTATGTACAGATATTGGAATTTGACAGAAAAAACAGGCCAAAAAAATATAGAAAGTTTTAATATTCCCTCTAGACAGAACAGAAAAAAAAAATGTTTAGGCTGGATTATTGGTCAGATCTTACTACAATCTCTTCTCTCTATCATTTGCTCTTGTTAATGACTACCGTATGGCTCATTTTCTACATTCCTCTTTTAGTATAAGCCTACATCCTACCTGAAGGATAGAATAGGATGTTTAGTTTTCTTATTCACATGGCATATTTCAAGAAGTATCTAATAAAGACATATCCTCTCATGGTCATCTGGTCTATTTAGATAGTTGTAGTTCATTAAACTGATGCTGGGAAAACCTGTGCCATTGGGACTCTTTTCTATTCCTGGGCAGGGATTTAGTGCCTGCTCACAATTTTCTGTTAATTAAGATCTATATCTAAGCCCAAATGAATTGTTAATAGAGAACTGCTTATTCAGTATAAGGAGGGAAAACAGAAAGAAAATAAAGAAAAAGAAAAGAATACTCCTACACCAAAGCAAACTGTAAATATAAGAAAAGGATTTGAACAAATTTTTCACTGGGTATCTTTACCTTGATTAGAACTGAAGTTACGGTTAAATAAGAAAAAAAAAGAAATAAACAAATCATCTTGTATTAAGTATGTTCTGAGAGAAATATTTGCCTTCCAGAACCCAAATAAGTAACTCTGAATGCTTAAAAGGTGATCTCTTTTCTTTTCTCACATCTGATAGAAACTTGGTACATTTGGATTTAAACAACCCAAAAGACAACAACAACTATTTATTGAGAATTCAGTGGGATGACATGAAAATAACCTATCTGGAGCTTTTGTTTGTTTCAGTGTAAAGATTCTGTTAATCTCTTCTTTTGAATGTTTTTGTGATTAATTTATCTGTGGAGAAGTTTAAAAAAGTATAATCAGGCTTTTTGATAGGATTTCAGAAAATACTGAGACTCAACTGCTATGGGAACTCTCTGATTTGATGAAACAAATAATTTCTGTCTAATGGCTTCTAGAGACAGATGTTACTACAAGGGGAAAAATAATAGGACTCATTTGACAAAAAATTTTTGTTATATCTATACTATGGTTCAGTTGTCTTCCAGTCCTGGATCGGGACTTGTCTGTTCTTGAGCATCTCTACTCATCCTGTGCTGAAGTGTTCAGCTTCACGATTGAGCTGAGTCCTCTTGCGGATCAGAGGCAGAGCAGGATGGAACGTGGAAGGAGGGAGTTCATGTTCCAGTGCAGGCTTGAACCTCCCAGTCCAGCAGGACAAACAGAGTTCTTCATTGCACCCAGGGACCAGGCACTCTGACATCAATGCTCACTAGAGTTTTTGAGGAAGTAGTTCCAATCTGTCAGATGTTCTCTCTTGCAAGAGGTCAGAAACAAAAATGAGTGAGAGCAGCCTGCACCACTGCACCAGTAACCATCTTTAAAAGAAGAACAAATGTCTTGAAAAGAAAAACAAATATCTCAAAAGAGTGGATATATTTAATGAGCTCCTAAGAAAATGCAAGAAAATTTATTTTATTCTTCTCATTAATTCTTCCACAGTGACCATTTTCTCTTGCAGAAAAGCTCTACTGGTATTATTTAGAAATTTTTACTCTTCATATTTTCATCCTTTAATGACCTGGCAGTATTATTTTAGGATCTCATTAGCATGAATATCCCATTTTGTTTCTCTAGTTCCTGTTCTGATTATTTGTCTGAATATCCCCCTGTGTATGAAATTCTCAGATTACCTCAATTCTATACATTGCAATTTTTAAATTAACTGGTGGAAAGATTTCAATGACTGAACATGAACTGTTCAGTATTGGATATAGTGATTTTTTTTTTAGTGCTGCCTCATGCAGGACATTTAGCAAATATATTTTCTCATCTGGAATAAAGCTAATGTGATTACAAACATCTGTACTGGCTCAGGTGAGTGCCATAATTTATTTATTTAATTTTTTTATGAAGATGGATCTCTTTTCCAAATATCACATCAGCCCAAGTCATGTCTTTGGGATCTTTTAAGCAGCTGTTAAGGTAATGAAAACCTGCTTTCCGTCCTGCCAGCTCTGCACAGATGCTGTGGACAACTACTTTGGGAGTAAAAAAAAAATACTTAAAATTGTTGAAAAATCAAATCTATAGTGCAGTGAGGAGTTGAAACTTCACAGGATTGCTTCTGAAATAGCAGGCGTAAGAGGTTCAAGAAACAGACAGGTAGACTATTATATACTTCTCTTCTATTGACTTCTAAAACCTGTCTTCTGATCCCCTTCCTCTGAAGTATCCCACTGATTAACAAATGACTGAGGTATTTTTATCAGACTAAATTCCAAGTTGCAAACCCATGGAAACTCTATATGTACTTGATAATTTTTTTTTTTTCATCCCAAGTCAATGACCTCTTTTAGCAAAGTGCTGCGAATTTGTAGTCTTTGATATTTATAGCTGTCTCCTAGAAAACTTCATTCCAGGCTATTCATTTCTTCTTGAACAAGGACATTCCACTTCAGCAGCTGAAACAGACTGCATTCTCTGCAATCAAAGATAACTTACTACTGTACCACACTCATATTTGAAATACCACATTTCATATTTGACAAGAGCAAAGAAACATGAACCGTAGATTTGGTGTATGTGATCAGTGTCCCACAAAACTGCTGACTGCAATACGAAGTTATTTTGTTATAGCATCCCGACGAGATGGTCCCTTGAACTTTTGTGGTTTATTATAGTCCTAACAGCAAACAAAAGAACCTTTGTAGGCATAAAAATTACTTACTGTGTGAAAGTGATCAAAAATTCTGGAAAAATTATGAAGGAGTGCAAAGGTCTAAGCAGGTCTAAAAGCTGTTTCACTCAATTTTTACAGCAATGTTTTCCTGAATGTGTGCTTTGAATATAAATGTGTAATAATCACAAAAGCATTTTTCTGTATATATCTGGTACTGAGGTATTTTGCCATTCATAGATGAGAACGTTACACATACATATTGACAGCAATTTGGCTAATAAGGTGCAAAAGTAAAGAAGAATTTCTGTAGAAAACATGGGTAATTTTGCATCAAGAGAAGTAAAAAATGAGCAAAGCAGCAGACAGGGAAAAAAAGAGGCCAGTTCAACTTTCTAAAAATACATATTGAATTTTATAAATATATTTAAATTATTTTTAGGGAAAAAAATGGATGAAAAGACAGTCAACACAAAAAACAGTTCTTAAGAAAAGATGTCATCTTCCTTAAACTCTTTACAAAGGCCATATTGGCTTTACATACTAGCACCATTTGTCAAGAGATCTTGTAAGCTCCAGGTGACATGGATGTCATTTGTGGCACAGGGTAAACACAGAAGGAATTCCTCATGCCAACAGCCTTACCTCAACCCAGCTGGAGTTAAATGTGGCAGAAAGGGACTGCTCAAGGGCAGGATGAGGGAATGACTGGGTCGAGGGGCACTTCAGCAGGTGCAGAGCCAGCACACAGAGTGACTGAACATGTCTCTGCTTCGGCTGCTGTGGTTCAAACAGGGAGCTGGTGTCACAGATGTGTCCGCAGGATCAGGAGTGACCGTGGCACTCAGAGACCACTGGTAGTCAGCAAGGCTCCCTCTTATGCAGCTAGGTATTAGAAACATGAATGAACTGCAAGGTTCGCAGGGAATGCGGTCCATTTCTTTGTCAGGCTGAATATAAAGAACAATATGCCTTTCATTTGTCCACTGAAAACACAGAAGGTCCTTTAAAAACTTAAATCTGCTAGGAATCCATTTTTCCACGTACTTGTCATAGAGATGATGTTTTTCTAAAAACATAGAGATTATTTTACTCTGAAATTCAAAAAAAGTCCAAGGTTTTTCATCAGGTCAGAATTATGGCATTCTTATACCACTAATTCAGTTTCATACATTATCCTCCCTGCTGCTCAGTGACAAAAATCATGTTCTGAAGCAGTTAGAAATTGGCAACACTGCAAACTTTTGACCTTAATTCGCAAGTAAGCCACTGAGCCACAGCCTAATCAGTTGCAAGTTTCACAGCAGTTATGTCTCATATTAAATGCAATTTGCTATGAGGAGGAGGCAGGAAAAAGGAGGTCAGAACTGATAGTTTGGGTGGTTTGTTTTTTTTTTATGTCTGTGGTGACTGTGATAACACGAAGTATTGTTTCAGGTAACTGCTCAAAGAGATTAAAGTCAGGTAGATGGAACATCCTTACCCCACTGCAGAATACTTCAGTGTATTTCTGTCAGAACATAGTGATGGATAGGCTCATTGCTGAATACAATCAGCTTTAAAATGCTTTTACTTTGAAAACAGGTTCAAAATTTTCAGCTGCTGGCCTAATTTCCTGCGAGAAAATGTTAGCAGCTTCTGTCACCTCCTGTATAACTCTAAGCACAGGGACTTGGTATAAGCATTTCCATCATGACTGACAGCTTCTTTTGGATTCAAGGTTCTGCATGCAAATCCAGAGGGGACATAGCCTCTATCATGATATCCCATTAGTGGTTGCAGTTCTTCCATGTGTTGAATCTGATGCAGGCTTGTTTGCACTGTCCTGGAATGGTGTGTATTCCAAGTATGTACTGTGCTGGAACAATTTTCTGCTTTTGGCTGTGGACATTCTGAACTTGTTAGAACAGGAGATATACTGTAATTAGGAGTCCTCCCTTTTAAGGAGGAGAAAAAAATGTATGCATTAACATTCTAATTAAGAGACATTCTGGCTCTTACTCCAAATCTAGAGCAGATGCATGTGAAGCATGACATTCCCTGCTCAGAATAATTCTCTTGAAACCTCATCAGGAATAATGTACAGTACTTGAATATATTATACTTGGAGCTCCGTCATCCTAAGATTATAGTAAAGAGCATGTAATACACGTCTAGATAGCCACTGGAGATAATCTATTCCACATTTGAGAATTTTGTTATGTTTATAAAGGCAAAGATTTCAGGTCAAGACTGAGAAAAAATAGATTCCTAGGAATTTTTTTCCAGCTTGAAACAATTTAATGGCCCTGATTTTTAAAAGATGCCAACTTGAAAGGTCCCTCAGTATATACCCCATAAAAATGAGTACCTAGAGCCACTTGAAAAAAACCTGACATTTGTTCCTAATGTGTAAAATTTTGTTTAACTCAGATGACAAATTGAAAAAAAAATAAACACTCAGGCTATAATGACTGTCTTAAGAAATATTAACTTGTTCAGATATTTCACAACCATGTCTGAGTATTGATGCTTCTGTTTTTTAAAATACCTTGGATGGTGTTGTAAAGATACAACATTACAATCAACTTTGATGTGTGTAAATGATATTCCAATATTGGTATTTTAATTTAGCTCCTTATTATCTGATAAAATGTGCTTTAATACAGATTTTTTGCCTCACTTACATGTGCTTTTGTTCATTTTCAAAAGGTAAAGAGCTGGAAAAGAGAAAAATTCTGAGGGAAAAATAAAAGCAAATATGCAAACCCAATCCTGAAGTATTAGGAACTATTAAAGACTTTCTGAAGGGACCTGGAAGAAAAGCCTTTAGTCCCAACTAAAAAATGATGTAATTTAAACAATATTGCAGAAACTGGTTTAAATGTCTTTATAGCTCCTTCCCTTTTAGAATAAAATAATATTTAATGTAATTTAATTTCTGGCACTCAAGCCTATCCTGCTAATTGTGAAGGTTTCAGCCACAAGTAGAAGCCCCTCTATGGCTACTATTGCAAACAAAAATTTATCAAAGTAAATACTAATACATACTTGCAGATCCTCATTAGAAGTGAATAAAGTTAAATTCTTTTTAAGTAAATTTAAAACTGAATAAGAATATGATGTAGATAGTTAATTGGTTTAGCCATTCTGAAATCCATTATTTTTTGTGACTAATTCTGTTTAAACAATTGTCATGGAAAGTGTCAGGATGCAACTAACAATGCTATTGGCTTTGAATGTTAGAGATTTCAGTTTTTACATGCAGAAAAATACTAATACTTGTCAGGACAAATCTTTGCAGTGGATAGCTCTGCAGTCACAAAACGTTTGGTACATACTGAAAAGTGGATAGAATGTATTTTGACTTTGAAGAATGTCATATATTCATGATAATGTAGTAATTTGATATATATTTTTTTTTATTATAAGAGCATTAAGTATCACTGTATCCAGCTAATGGAATACATGCAAATGGACAGTGACTTTTTTAAGAGAACTGAGGTTGACTTCAGTGGTGACAACATGGTGATTCCCTAGGAATGTGATTTATGAGCTTGTGGTACACGAATTCTAAGGGCAGTTGATTCAGCTGTTGTCTGAAAAGATTTACTCCCACAGAAGGACAGGTGGCCTCTGAACTCCCATCCTTTAACAGCTTGTGCTTGAAAAGGATATTTCTCAAGTGCACCTGCACATAAGCCTTAATTCAAAAGGCATGCTGAGCTGCTGCATTACTTGATAGATGCTGTTCATGTTTCCTTCTTTGTTCCTTTTGACTTAACAAGGGTTTGGTGCTGCAGGTATTTGCAGATACATTTTGCTGATTACTTTCTTCCTTCAAGAAGAAGTGTCCTTCTACAATGACCAGACACAGAGCATATAATCTTCACAGCAGCTCAACTTACACTAAAACAACAGGTAATACACCCAGGGGAAACCACAGAAGGGATTGCTTATTTTACAAAAACTGTAAGAAAAGGAGACTTCCAACCTCAAAACCAAATAAAGCCAAACCCCATTTCTCCAACCAATTCCAAAAGCAGGGGAGAGCAGTGGAGGAGGGGGAAGCACTTCTCCCAACCCCAGAGCTGACTGACCCTGGAGAATACTCTAATGCATGTGGTGTTGGGCTGCGAGTGACATCCCTGGGCTGTGCTCCTCTGTGACCAATTTAGTTCAGAGCTATAGGCAGAATTCATCTGTATCTGTGAGAGAGACATGTTAAAATGACAGCTGAAAATGATGCAAGCTCTTTTTCTAGTTGGAAAGCATACTGAGCATAACAACTATATTGCTAAGGAAGAAACCAAGGGAAAAGCAGAATAAGGGACACAAAATATGTAAAGGAAAAACTCCTACTTTATGGTCCCTTTAATGAATTCTTTCATTTACAGAACAGCTCAGAATTCTGTTCGATGAACTATATATGAAATGTCTAATGTTATATATGCAGATTTTCTATCTGATTTCTTGCCTATCAAGCACAAAAAGTTACAACAAACTCATGTCTTTTTAAAACATTATAGATTAATTCAAGTGGTATTATAGGGGATGGGGCAGAAAGGGTGAATTAATGTCATTCTTTTCTTTTTCAAAACCAACACAAAAAATTCAAAAAAGACTTAACAGTTTTTAAGCAGAGTGGACCTTCCTTTTTGACTTCTACAGTCTGTAAAGAGAAACATAGGCAGCTAGCTTGATATATAGCTTTGGCTCATTTTCTGAAAAAAAACCATAATTGCATAATAGGATCATGTATTGAGTCCTGTAAACCTGTGACAGAGACAGTTAGAGAGCAGAACCAAGCTCCTGTCTCGATTTCCCCAAATATAGATAATTTCTGTCATTTTTCTTCAATGACTTTATAGCATTAACAGTGTCTCAATTTCCTTTTTAAGTAGATGCTGTGTACAGAGGTGAAAAAACCAATGTGGATATTCCACTGTACCTGTAAATATTCTTATATTTTTGTTTCCCCAGTTAATGTTTCTTACCTGAAAGTTCAAAATACTTTTTTCCCCCAAATATCCTTTCTACCCTTTTCTAAAAAGTAACATCTCTGTAAAATATATATATATGTGAAATATTGAATGCAGACACACACATACACCCCACCCCTTACACACTCTTCATGTATACTTATTCTCTAAGTGAAAAGTATCTTTTACTACTGACAATAATGCTGAGAGGTTTTGCACTTCTGTATTGGGTTATTTTTGTTGGTTTTTGGGTTTTTTTTATTTTTTTTATGGGAACTCTGCCAAAACATTACTCTTCCAGTTCCTTTCTTCACCATACACACATGGTGCCTCAGTCTCTGGAGTTTACTGCATATTTTTTTTGAATTTTTTTCTACAATCTTTAATTTTATCATGCAGAGTAATCACTTAAAATATACTGCACTTTAAAAAAATTATTCTTTTTCATTAGAGGCAAATTTCAAAATGGTAAAAAAACCCACTTGTGTTTTATATCCAATAAACTTAATAGTGAACATAAGAAATAAAAGTTTTAAACATTTTTAAACAATTCTATAAAATGAGATCAGAAAAAATATGGGGAGATTTATCTATAAGTATTATTTTTATGACATTATTTTACTTTAAAATTACTGAAAAGTTTTCCTTTCTTTGTTCTTAAAAGTGCTGAGATTCTTAAGTTCTATCACAAGTACTGTTAACATCTTCAAACCCTGAATTTTTATGATGTTATTCTAGTCCATGTGAATAGCAATGCTTGTGTTTCTGTTTGTGTCATGGATTTAAGGACAACAAAGTTAATTAAGTTCCAACTACTTAAAAGTACAACAATGCTGAAGATCTTACTTGTTTATTTCAATAAGAGAGAACAGGAAAATTTGGATAGTCAACACAACTTTCTGCTTCTTTTCCTACTCAAATAATGTAAACAAGTGATTGATGTACGGTAGTACTTGGAATACTTTCTAAGCTATAAAATCTATCAGATAATTCTGACTCTGTGATGTGTATTGCACTGGCTACTCAAATAATTCACAATTCAATAAACACTGTACAGTTTTCAACAGTTTTAAATTCTCTTGAGTGAGAAATGTAATTATTTTTTCAAATTGCAACATATGTTGTTTTTCAAAATGTCTAAGCATGCAAGCTGAAATGTGAATGTATCATCCACATAAATTGTGTAGTGTGGTGTATTAATAGTAAGGAATGAATGGTACATGATTTTGGGTGTATCAAAAATAACACTTTGTGGTTCTGTTATTGACCTACATGAAGGCAGTAGATAATTGCCAGTGTGGCTTTTCCAAATATTTTTGTGCTTTCTTAAACTAAATTTAATTAAATGCAAGAAGTAATTTACTTCTTATTCTTCAAATAGTTAAAATACTTTAAAGCAAAAACCCCAATGTAACTCTTTTAGTCATTATTTACTGTTTTACTCTGGTTGTCATTATAGTTCAAGTGTTAGAATTTTACACAATGGAAATACGTCAGAATAAAACAACAGACAGTCAGAGAACCAAAGCACTATGTAAAATAAGCAAGCTCCAAGTTAAACATCTCTTGATAGTTAGCATAGAAGTTCTTAACCTTTGGAGTCTGAAATTATGACAGTTAACATTTTTGGGGGGCTTCTTAATATGTGTTTGGCAACAGAATGGCCTATTTTCATAGCATCCCTAGTGTAAAATATATGCCTGTGGTGTTTTTGGTCTGAACCCAGACTTCAGATTTCATGATTCAACTTTCAACACCTCTCAATGTAATAAATCATAATAGGCAGTGAGGAATTTACTTATAATGCATGAAACCAAAACCCTAACCCATGGAGACACCACAGAAATCTGAAGTTTCCACATCTGAGGATCAAAACAAATATTTTTTAGATTGCAAATTCATGTTAGCAAATGGTGTGTAAGTAACACTAAAACAAAAAAGCCCTGTTGTACAATGAAGTCCATTGAGCTCTTTTCACCATAGCTAAATTTGGCAGGTTAATATGTAACAGTGAAGATTCAATGTGAAAAAGTCTTAAATTACTCAAAATCTCAAAATTACTACAAACGTGCACCACAGAACTGTTTTGGGAAATTAAAAACAGCTTTTAAAGATTAGACTTTCTGCAGACATAATCTGAAAAAATATTAAAATGAAACACCTTTTGTCATCAAAAGTAAAGTGGGTTTTTTTCCTCTCAAAAATATTGGTCCAAAGAGGG
This sequence comes from Daphoenositta chrysoptera, assembly GCA_013397915.1. Classification (NCBI taxonomy): domain Eukaryota; kingdom Metazoa; phylum Chordata; class Aves; order Passeriformes; genus Daphoenositta; species Daphoenositta chrysoptera. The sequence continues at coordinate 22,902 of VZRO01003783.1, read as the reverse complement.
GGAAAATTTAGACAAGAAAACAGATTTTTGTTGCAGAAAATGAGAATCAAAACAAAGGATGCAATATGTAGTGTCTTCTTATCCTAGTTCAGTGTGTGAAGTGCTGAAAGCCAGAGAAGGGTGAAGTCAGTGTTACAAAAGTAACTTTTACTATTTTGACTACACAAATCATTTGAGAGACTGATGGGGACAAGTTGCATGGAAAATCATTGCCTTTTTTCAGCATTAAAGACTAACTCATCAGAGGACATTTTTAATAGCAGTAAAGGAAGGAAAATGGTATGTACAGGGTCTCAGGAGAACAGATGCTAGGTGGGGGTTTATGATCCAGATGCAAACAATAAATATTTTACTTAGAAGGTCTTTTTGGAGTGATGTCTGAAAGATACAGAGGAACAAGGAAGCTGTAACTTAGCATTTTGTAGTTAAACTCATTTTAGGCCATAAATAGGTAGTTTACTGGTGCTAATGTGAATCTAACCAGATTGAGAATAAATTATAAATAATGGTAATTTAATGGCTTTTTGACTAAGTGATACTTAGTTGTAGCAAACACAAAGACGTGAAAACAATTATTAAATGGAGCCTGAATTACATAAATAAGCAACACTGTATATTACATAGTTTAGAAAGCAGAAAAGGAGAAATTTTCGCTCACAATAAAAGCCAAACCAAACAACAATAATTACATATTTTTCATCAGACAAACCTCTCTATTTAAGTCTTGCTTTGAAAAGACACTTGAAAAATATTTTGACAGTAACATATTGTTTATTCTTACTCATAATTATACTTCTCATTTATGTAAGACAGTAGGCATCAGAAATATGCCTGTGTTGGGATGACACCTACAAGAGGAAAAAAAGACATTTACAATTGAAAGCTGTCCCCTAGGGATGGGTATTTTCATAAGGAACTTAGAAGAACAAAGTAGGGCAGCACATTACCTTCTTCTGTACCTTACCTTCCATGTAGCTGCAAGTTGGAAAATGACAAAGCTGTCAGGTAAAAGTACCACACAGTTGCACTTCCTCTTCCAATAAAATTATTTCCCAAATAACCTCCTCAACCTGAATAAAACCTTTTTATGTGGGATCAAAATAAATCTCTGAAAGAACCCAGCTGGGAACCTGAGATAAGAAAAAGATGGTGCTATTGTCCAAGTGTTATCTCAGACCCAGGGAGAGGTTAACAAGCTGGGGGAGAAGAATCTATCACTAATAATGGACATAAAGAATGCAGAATTTATGGGTCACTCAGGAAGGAAAGCCAACTCAGCAGCTGTGCTGAAAACAGCCTGGACTGGGTAAAAGGTAATTTCAGCAAGGGGAGATAGTGACCAACTCACAGCCCACTGACCCTAGAAACCCACTGACTCAAGAGAAAGACTGGGCATGGGACTAATCAGCATTAGAAGCAGGGGAATCATTTAACCAAGAGAATATGAGAACAGTGTAGCCCATGAGCAGAAATTCTTTTTTTTGCTAAAATGCATAAATAGTGAAAATTTTGAACAACCTGGGGACCCCCACCACTGAGAAGCCCAGGATGAAGAAGAACGAAAAGAATTCCACTGGATCTACGGGTGGTGACTATCTTCTGCTTGATATATCAATCTCCCTCTCTCTCTCCCCCTTCCCTCCCACCCCCTTTTCTATTTCTTTCTCTCTACCTCACATTTATTGTTAAATAAAATCTGTATCATTGACTTCACCATATGGTCTTCGTTGCACCTTAATTTGGGCAGAGGCATCTCTCACTAATCAAATCCCTGGGCCAGGTGACCCCAAAGGATCCTTGATTCTACCTACACAGCTGGGAAAAAAACCCCACAAACGGAGAGGTTTTGTATTTATAGGAAGGGTGCTATTCATAGAGCTTTTGTTCTTGCTCTTGTAGGTGCAAATAGCTAAGATCACCCCTTATTTTAGATAGTTTCTGTTGTTAAGCTTGTCATGAAACTATCAGTTTAATAAACAACGTGGAGTGCTGCTTGAAATTGAATATCTTGGCAGCTTTTGATGTGGATATCAGAAGTTACAGAGCATTATTTATACAGTTCCATAGAAAAAAGCTATTTTTCTTCTACAAACAAATTACTGATGCCTTAATAACAGCAGGCAAGATTTTAATATAAATTTCATACAAATTATGCAGGCAATTTACGAGAGGGGTGAAACCGTGTGAGAGAGAGCACACATGCCTCTTATACATCCTTTTTTATCCTGATAATCTTTGACATATTTTCTTAAATTATATTTCTTGATTTCTGCATGGTGTATTTTTAACCTTCTAGAAAGTATTGCATTTGATGTTTGATGTTCGGAGAGAACAATACCTAGATCTTTAAATATATAAACAGATATATAGGTTACATATTAAAAGAATATTTCTTCATAATTCAGATATTTGAAGATAAAGTGAGGAAAGAAAATAATAATCCTCAAGTACCTGTCAAAATTAATTTAAATCCCAAAATCTTACACTAATTTGAGACTTTCACTATCTGTCTTTGATTATTTGGTAATTTATCCATGACACGATATAACTATAAAAGGAACAAGTATGTCCTTGGGTTTTGAAAACTAACTTTGTGACCTTGAAGGAAGAGGATTTCTCCATAACAAAGACTGAACACAAGGCTGAGAATAAAAAAGGAAATTGATGGTAAACAAAACTAAATTTGGTTAAAACCTAATTTTGTTTTTAGCTCACCAAGTAGTGTTGCAAATTATTAATGTCTAAAGTCAATAGTATAAAAGTAAATTTGTCAAGGATTTTATCATTACTGCTTATATGACTCTAGCAAATGAATGTGTTATGGGAAAAAAAATGAGATGTTGTTAAGCCACTGCCATGTAATCTGCAATCTTACAGATAATTAAATACTGACTGCAGTGACAGGTCCTTGTTCAGCAATGAGAGACGAAAAGCTAAGACCAAGTCCACCAATATAACCAAATTTTATATGGTTCAGGTAATTTATGAGCATTAGTAAGCCAGTCGTGCTCCAGCATCAATATCTTTCTCTCCAAATCTAATTACTTGAGACAAACTTTGGGAAAAGTGAGCACAGGTCTTTGCTGGGAGCTCCTGTTGAGGACTTTGCCCTCCTCTCTGGGAGGAATGTGGTGTAGAAGTTTTTTTCCACAACGCTGTTGGGTTCTGCCTGGGTTTCCCTCTGCACATCTCCTTCAGACAGGCTGCTTCCTACACCTCTGCTGCCCTCAAAGACTGGAACAACTTCTGCCAGTCTCAGAGGAAATAAAGGATACTGTTTGCCTTGTAGTCATCTTGTCCGAGGTTTGTCACACCTTTGCCATAAGATATTTACAGGTTTTACCCAGAATAGGCTGAGTAATAGGCACTTGGGGGAAGGATAGCACTTAAAGTAAGGTAAAACCAGGTCAAGCCCAGTCAAGTCTTGAGTGCCTGCACTCAGGAGCCCGAATGACCACAAAAAGCTGGTGACTACCGCCAGTAATGACAAAGTAACATTCACCGAGGCTAAAGTCAAAATCACACTTTAAAATTACTTTGTTGGAACTTCGGTTGATTCACTTTGAATGAAGACATAGAAGTTAATATTAGTACTTACTTTGATACAGTTTAAATTACAATTTGAATCATATGGGAACTTCACAATTAGAATTAGAGACTTGAAACATAAGAAATAAAATTAAAGTAAGCTTTCATTCTAAATGTGAAGGAACCATGAAGAGATTTAAAAGCATTTCCATAACAACTTTTCATTAAAATCATTATTTAATGGGATTAAAAGTCTTATTTTCCTGTCCCTCCAGAATATGTCTAATCATTAATATTCTCAACTGTGCTAAATGCTATTTAGAGGGAAGAACACCTAAGTCTTCAAATTGCTTTTCTGGGAGAGAAGTTTTACCAAATTCACCATTCCACTGAGGCCTAGTGGAAGCTTACCATAACTGACTGTGATTTTGTCAAATGGATACTAGCTCCCCTGAAGGCAACAGATTCAGAAAGCTGGAGAGGAACAGCTACTTTTCAGTGGGGTGAAAGTCAGGATGGTTAAGGATAAAAAAACTACAAGAGAATCAGAATCTGAGATTGATTGCTGCCACTGATGCAAAAAATCTGATACGTAAGCCCAAAAAAAATACCTCTGAAAAGAACTACAATGCATTAATTCTAGAAAGTGATTAACTTGAAATAGCAGAATTAACAACTCATTTGTATTCTTCTTTAAGGAAATTAATTACATAATGGATTCCATCATGGCAAACATAAATTTACACTTTGAAAAACAAAAAGATGCTACATTTTACTGCGTTACACTTTCAGTGCTGAGATGCCTATTTCTTCCTCTTTGTTGGATTCACCTGACCATTGAAAATGAAGCTACTAATTATTTGAATATAAATCAGTGGAAAAGATGGAACAAGAAATCCCTTTCTGAGGTCATAAATATTTCCATGCTTGAAATCTAGGAAGCAAATTTCAGGTACTTCACCAAATTTTTCAATAGCCATTTTAGACACAATACGGCACCCAATCTGGTCTTCAACTGTTGCTGCAAAAAGACATGTCTTTGTGTAATGTAACCCGAGCAGAAAGCTCAGAGACTCTTCAGGTCCCTAAATTGGCTCTAGAGAATTACTTTTAAGCAGATGAATTGTCATCTACGTGTTCAGGCCAGACACATAGGATAAGTCAAGTATAATTGTGCCTGAAAACATCAATTTGCTTCCCTGTGTTTTAAAAGGTCCCTGGGCTACTACCCTTATTGTAGGTGAGTACACTGAATCTTTGTACTGATGTTCTGTAGCAGATTGAGGTCTTATGTCCTATAGATCATTCTGAAGAGATGCAGTTTTAGTGACCATTCAAGAACTCCTGTAGGGTATTGCAGTGTCTATCTAATGGGGATGTTATATTTTGAGTCCTATGAAAGATTCATTGTGGGTCCTATGAAAAATTCATTGAGTTTTATGTGTTTGTAAAAGTGGGACACAAAAAAAACCCAAACCAACCAAACACAAGAAAAACCAACCAAGCAAGAAAAAAACAAACAAAAAAAAGTCCAAACCTCCCCAAACTTATTACCGTATGATTATTGGAACCCACACTATAATTGAAATATAATTGGTTCAAGATGAGAGAAATTCACAGTTTTTGGGAAATCTCTTTGGCTAGCGGAACCTTTTTTACAAGGAATGTGAAAATTATTCCCTCTTTTTTTAAAGTAAAAGTGCCCCCATTGTTAATGTGTCTGTATCAAGGGTAGTTTACATATATAATTTACTATAACCTAATTAGTTAAGCATTTGAAGTATTCAAAGCAAATTTAGAATACTACTATAACTCAATAGCAGATACACTGCTTGACATTTAATATAATTATTAAATTGTTCTTAGTTTAAGGACAAAGGAGCATGTATAAATGAGTTTTTCATAAAAAATGAGGTCTTCTGGTCTCAGTGGTCAGAATAAATTTATAAGCTATAGTCAACTTGAAGTTTGAGGGGTTTTATACCTTTTTTCTTTATGTAAAACACTACTTTTTTCATCTTAGACCAAGTCAAAGTAAACAGGACACAGGAAGCTTTATCAGCCTGTTGAACAGCTATTGCTGAAATAGCACATACAGAGGAGAAAGACAGCCTTTCAGCAACCTACCAAAATAATTAAGAAAGAAACTTGCCCAAACAATTACCTGGGGACCCTGTAGTAATGCTTACAGCTATAGCTTGGGTGTAAAACCTTTTCCTGTGTGTTTAAATGTAAACTCCAAGAGAAGCCAAGAACAATCTTCTGTACTTTCTGCTTAAGTAAATAGAAAAGAATACAGATTTACAGAATATAAAACCTTTCTAGACACAAGAAACAGGGGCGGGTATTTGTCAGGGCCTTGAGTGAACAGAGAGGCCGTAATTCCTCTGAGCACTCCCACCCTGCTCAGGGTCCCAGGAGCCCCATTTCAGCTCAGCTCTGAGCAGTGCCATTGCTGCCGCCAGCCTGGAGCTTTATCTGTGTTGCATCAGCCACAATCCTGTGTCCAGCTCCTGCTCATTGGGCTCCCAGTTTGGACCCTGGAGGAATGATGGACCTGATTTATCCCTTCACCCTTTCTGGGGCTGTCATTAAACACTACTGCCAGTCCCCAGCTCTGCTGGCAGTCTCAGGCCCTGTGCAGCCACGATGTGACAGTGGAGGCACAGACTGTGCACCTGTGTTTTCTGCCTCATTTCCCTCCTGAAGCAGACCTGCACACAATGGACTAGGAGGAAACTGTACAAATAGTCTGATCATCCTAAATTGTTCTTTTTTATTGCCAACACTTTGTTCTCACGTTTGGGTGATGTAACATTTTGCCGATAATTATATATACGCAACAGAATCAAGGGTGTCACAAGATCTTTGAAAAACCCTCACACATTTTTGTCCCTTGTCTCCTGTGATTCCCAAGGATATCGTTATGACCAGTGTAACAGGCAGAGGGGTGACTGTACAGAATAGTAGAACCAGAACCTTAAATGTACAAGCCTACCACACCAGCTGAAGCACGATGCTCAGACATCAGCCATTCACGATCATGACCCTAAGTTTCAAAGAAAAGCAATTCTGTTGTGTCAGTCAGAAGTAGAAACACACAATTAACAGATTCAATCAAATCAGAAAACTTGGACAATTACTACATTTAAGTGAGCCAATGTAACTCATGATTTTTTCTTAGGCCTGATGAAAACTTGCCTGCATAAGGTCTTTCACTGAGATTTTAATTAACAACAGGTTGTGGTTAGATGCATAGACATTGAATTAATGGAAAGTAAAATTGCTAAAATATCAAAAGTTAGAGATGAAAACACAATTTCTACAGATAAAAATATACGTGAACAATTTAACATTGGTAGTTGGAAATCTCTTGTCTTTTATCTTGATCATTAGACCTGCTTCACATAGTTCAGTCATATCCAGATTTTTGTACTGTAACAAAGTATAATGGGCTCTTTCAAAATGTGGATGATTTTCTTATGCCTTTTTGATGGGAATAAAGTTCAAATGTATAGCAGTGTGACCAGTGGGAGGTATTTAGAAATTCATAAAGACTTACAACTAGCTGACAACTGGAATTTTTTTAAGTAATTTTATTATTATTGAATTCAACAAATCTTATAAGCCGTATCTACAGCTGGGAGAGCCTCTCCATTTTGCCTCTTGACGTAATAGGAAAGATGTTGTACATATCTTTACGTTGTATATATCTCTACTTATCTTTGCGACCCACTCCTCAGGCATAAAAACTAATAGGGCTAGAAACAGCACTTAGAAACATCCACTGGTAAATCCTATATATATCAATAGTAAATTACTGAACACTTAACATTAAAGGTGACCTCTAAAGGTCATCTGGTCTGAACATCCACTCTCCACCATCAAAGTCTTGGTTTTTGTCCTGTTTCTAAATTTTAATTTAAATAAAGCTATCAAGGAGTGTAGTATATTCCACAGGGTTTGCATCCAAACAGCCTTTTATGTATACAAAATCAAGACTCCTCTACCCTAGTAAGTTCACCCTAATGTGAGACTCCTATTCCTATCTGTATTTGGAGAGGTGTTTAGTTCTGAGGACCCAATTAAAGCTGTTATCTTAAGACATTTCAACATTAAAACTCAGCGAAAAAGAAAAATATTTGGTGGTGTTTTGGGTCTATCTTTGATTTTTGATGATTTATACATTACTTCTATTTTGGCAAGTGTTCTGAGCAGTAATGGAAAGATTGGGAATAACATGTAAATTTCAAATACCAAGGGACAGGCCTGGAATGGATGCTTTGCTTATGGTTCCTGAGCAATTGCCAAAGATAATATGTTATGGGTTTCTCAAGCCAAAAAAAGAAAGAGGACAGCAGGAAGTGACATGTACAGAGTAAATTAGTGTGAGAGATGGTTTCTGCTTGAGTGCTAGTTTCAGGGATATCTTGAGTTCCTGAACTCTGGGCACAGCATGAATACACACAGAAGTGAAATTGTTGAAAACCACTTAAGCAGAATTGTTGATTTCATGGAAAAACAACCCACATGGTTATAAAGAAAACAAACTGAGAATTTAACTTTTGGGCATTTTGCCTCATTGTACTTGCAATGTACTGAGCCAGATAGCATTTTAAGAAAGAATCAGATGTTAATTTTTCCTTAATTTTCTTTAAAAAAAAAAGGAGGCAGAAAGAATTCTACTGTCATGTATATCCGAAGGGCTATTTTGTTTAGCCATCTGCTGTACATAAAATGATATTTTGCACTTCCTCTGTATGTGAGAATTTGTGGCAAATTTTCCTTGCCTGCTTCCTCTATGAATGAATTAAAATCATTTTTAGAGTAAGGCTGATGATCCATGAACCTTCAGAGTGGCAACAGCCATAGTATCTACATCAATTCCCATCACTAGGATGCTTACCTGTATCCAAGACCAAATAAGTTCAGACTGAAAAAGAATAAACATATATATAGTCCTTACAGCAGGAAACTAGAGCACAGTAAACTCTGCACACAAGGAAAAAAATCCTATTTTTTACATCTAATTCCACTGCACATATCTATCAAGCATCCTACATTTCTTCCAGTAAGTTTGTAGTATATATACTGAACCAACGATAAGTTATTGTTTTATGGAAGACCAAGTAGGTTTTTTTATGAACATACAGGTATTCCTATTTCAAGGGAATATTTCCATACTGCAGTTTGGAGACTACTACAAAATTTGAAGCAGTTTGGGAGACTACTACAAAATTTAGTGATGTCAGTTAAAGTTCCACCATTGATGATGATGACAGACTTTAGAACAGGTTTCTATCATCCTAATCCATAAAATGCAAAAAAAAAAAAAAAATTGAAAAAAAAATTGCTTTTTGAAGAATTTGGACAAAATCAAAGTTTTCTTAAAAGTTTTATATTTCCATGTTTTCAGACTTGGCTTCCCCTCCTCCCTCCTCCTGAAGTTAGGCTGGACCAAAATTTGGAGCTTCTGGCAATCTTGAAGCATACAGTTCTTCATCGAAATCAATCCTCCTGGCCCCTTTAGAGGCAATGGAACTTCAAGAATATCTTTTTCAGTGAAGAGAATTTTCTTTTTTCAGTGGAGAGAGAGGCAGATACACAGTAGGCTTATGGTCTTTGAATAAACCTGCTGAAAACCCAAATGCTTGTGATTCCTCAAATGATATGAAAGCTTCTTCTCTGCACATGCTGTGAAAACCAAATGGCCCTCCAAAGAAATCCAATCTATTACATGTTTTAAACAAAGGCCCCAAAGCCAAGGCATTTGCCTGAAAGAGTTCCACTAGAACATTTTCAGGCAACTCCACTCAGAATCAATAAGACTGTTATGACAAGAAAATTGTCAGAAAATGAGAAGTGTATCTATGTGTAAACACAGCTATTTTTTCTCAAAAGACATCCATAACACATAAGATTTTGTGCCTTTTTGTCTCTACTGATTTTAACAGTGTTTGGAGGCTATTTTTCAAAATGTAACTGTAATTGTACTTGTAAAGATCACAAAAGCAGAGCATACATTTGTTTTTAAATTGTATTTGAACTTTTTGGCAAAAATAATTAGATTGTCAACATTAAAAACATCTTGATAAAAGTCTAGGAGCATATAGAAATACTAGATATTGCTTACAGTTCAAGATCCTTTATTAACCAAGAGAAATTATATTATGCTTCCTGAAATGCTATTAAAGTAAAATTCTCAGTTGACTTTTCTGAATAAAATTTTCTACATCAGAATTCTAATGTTGAAGTTTCCCTAGTTAAGCACTAGGGTGACTGATAACTGGAATGCTTATCTGTCTTAAGGTGTTTTTTGTCTCACAAGTTTTCTCAAAAATATCAGTAACAAAGATGCCCTCTAATTGAAAGAATTGTGCAACTACTTTCATTTAAACTTTAGGTAAATGTGTCCTTTTTATTATATATTTTCAATACAACATTCATGAACTAATTATTGAAGTAATGTTTTTTAAAATAATTTTTAAAAAATGGAACATGCTGAAAGCATTTTAACAAAACAGTCTCTCATAGTAACAGACATTAATATATGAAGCCTGCAAGTTTCATTTAATTCTATTTTATCTGCTTATATTTTATACTATCTTTAAAAGATATTTCATTAAATGTAATAGTGACATTATTCTGTTAAAATTGTAAACCTATCAAAGCACATTAATTTTTTTTCTGTCCTTTCTGACATAATATGCTTTGCTTTAATTTGCTGCTGCTTCCAGTTAATGCTTTGCTAAGCTTCCAGTTCTGACTGGGGTGTTTGTTGTAACCCTAACATTAACTTTTACTTTGAAAAGTTTAATTGTTTTATGCAAAGAAAATAACCTCCACTGGGAGAAGCAGTAGTGCAATGCAGTGAAGGCCTGCATTTTCATTCCAATAATTTAATTGTATCTACAGATACAGCCAAAAGTGAACACTCAGTGGAACTAATAAATCTGTTTTTATATTAGATCTACTTACTTGGTGTTCAGGGCTGGACATATTTTCATTGGACTTTTGATCTGGATTTAGAAAGTATTGAAAACATTTGTAATGCCAGATAATGGGCTCAAGCTATCAGCTTATTAATACAATACGGGAAACACTTTTTTAGAAAATTGTTATATCTCTATTTTTAGAATGCAGTGACATTGCTTATGTCAAATTACATATTGCTTGTATAAAAGGTGATTTAAAACATCTATATCAGTATTAATCTGATTGAAGTACAGAGACTAGGAGAACCTTCCCAGGCTTAGTAAAATGGCTCTGATCTCAAATAAGTCTGCGGCACAGATTGTTTTTCATAAACAGGTTTTTGGGGCTTTTTTTAATTTTCAAGTAACAGACATTAGTGAGCAGCATTTCACAACATCAGGAGTAACTTACTGTAAATAAAACAAAGTTATAACAAAACACTGCCCAAGAATACATAAACAGTTTGATCTCTATTTGATCACAGAAAAAGCCTTCATGTGGGTGAATATCAACATATTTGTTTAATACAACTAAGGAAAGCATAGAGATAAAATGGTTCCACTGGCGAGAATTACATTAATCCTTAATCATTAAGTGAAATATATTTTATTCATTTTTACACAAATCTAAGAGGATATTTTGAAAATTGGCAGTGCAGAGCAACCAATGTTTAGGAAAGCAAGGCTGCCTGAAGGCAGTTTCTAAATCTATATTTATCTGATTATAACTATATGTTGAAATAGCTGGTTTCTTGACAGTAGAAAAGGCTGGGTCTGAAGTAGTTCTGGAGGTCATACTGCTCTGTACATTTTGCCTCAGGGTGTATGTGCACTGCAGGACAAAGGCCTTGAGTTGGATCCAACTGAAGTTGCTCAGGAACTGGAGAAAGTGTAAGAGAGCAATATAGTTCAGCATATTGCTGGGAGTCAGATAATTATTGCTGCCTTCAGATGGAGTCAATTAGCCTGGCCACTAATTGCCAGGCTAATCCAGATTTACTGTGGCCCACAGTTGTACCCATGCCCTTGACTTTCCTGGGTAAATATGCCAATTGAGCAGGTAATCTTTAACATAACACTGAATCTGTGCAGTACAGACATGACCAAAAGAGTGATTTTAAGGAAAAAAAACTTATAAACTCTGTTTTATAGCTAAAAGTAAATTTAAGAGCTAATTAAATGTCCTGGGACTAAGGAACACAAATATTTCCTTTTCAAGGAAAAATTACTAGTACAAAGTAGCTCATGCCACCAAAGTCTTAGCAGTGGTGCAGTTCAGGAGAGTGAACTTCTTCGATAGATATAAGGTACAAGTTATTATATCAAATGCTTATTTTCACTAAAATGAAGTGAAAAAAATGAGATATTTGAGATAAAGAAATAAAACTGTGCTAATTTTATACTAAAACACCACCAATAATCATGTAAAGTAAGAGAACTAGACCCATGCATTAATGTTACTCAAAAAATAAGAGGGTATTAATGTCCACATGATGTTGTGAGATCCCACCTGGAGTACTGCACACAGTTCTGGTGCCCCTAACATCAGAAGGATGTGGAACTGTTGGAACAAGTCCAGAGGAGGCCCACAAAGTTGAAAAGAGGGCTGGAGCACCTTCTCTATAAAGACAGGCTGAGGAAGTTGGGGCTGTTCAGCCCCAACAAGAGAAGGTTGCACGGATACCTGATAGCCACCCCCCAGTATCTGAAGAGGGCCTACAGGGAACCCAGAGAGGGATTCTTTGTCAGGAAGTGTAGGGATAGGACAAGGAGTAATGGGTACAAACAGAAAGAGGGGAAATTTAGCTTAGATATTAGGAAAAAATTCTTTACTGTGAGTGTTTTGAGTCATTGGAACAGGTTGCCCAGGAAGGCAGTGGATGCCCCAGCCCTGTCAGTATTCAAAGCCAGTTTGGATAAGGTCTGGTCTAGTGGGAGGTGTCACTGCCCACAGCAGGGGGTTTGAACTACATGATCATTGAGGTCCTTTCCAGCCCTTAGCATCCTATGATTCTATGATCCCACAGATCTGTGCTCAATTCTGTACAAAAGAAACATTTTTAAACAATAGTGCAAAGTGACTCTCACTCATTGTAAAGTCTCTTAAAGTTTTTAACCTTTCCTGTTTTGTCTGGTATGGACACTTGTTTGATTGTTTTAAATTGAGATGTACTCCTTCCTTATTAGAGCACTGTTGGGTTACGCCATGGGTGTTATAGAAGAGCGGGCCTGAAGGCCTACAAAAGCATCTTCCCTAGGCCCGGTGGTAACCATGGAAACACGTCCAGGTCACCTGAGATGGGCTAGAAAAGAGGACCATGGGTCAGTGACCTTCTTGACCAATGGCCCAGGAAGATTGTGGTTAGTGACCTTATATGGTATTATTTACACCTTACCATGATAGGTAATCTCTAGGGAATACTCCAGGTGACTGGGTGAAATCCTGGGATATGATCTTCCTGTTTATGTGAGGTTATATCCTGTTTGTGGACTAATATTTAAGTAAACTGAGCTGCGCAATAAATGTCATTGTATTTCTCCATCTTGCATGCGAAGTCCTTGCCTGGCACGAATGCTGCAGAGCACTTTCCTCATACCTGTCTTTTTCTTGATGTTTTTATAATCCCCATAAACTTTAAAAAGTTAAAAAATCAAAATCAAAACACCTTCCAGACTCCATTTCTCCTCTGATCTCTAAGTAGTTACGCAAGGACAATTTTTTATCTCAGTTGCATGATATCTGCTATAGGTTTGCATCTTTACATAGATGATAAGGCCCTTTTGGCATTTTTCTGCTAGTGACACTAATTAGGGTGAAATATCCAAGTCTTTGAAATATCTCCATAAGGATCCCAATCCACCTTGTATTAACAGGGTTTCAAACTTTATGATTGATACTGTTTTCTTAGATTTCCTGAGGAGCTTTCAGGTAAATCTTACTGGCAGAAGATTGTTGCATAAACTTTAGATAAGCACTTTACAGAGACTGTACTCATAAACCATAGTTAATAGTTTAGATCTTATGTCCACATACACTATTTGACCAGTTACATTTTAAGCTGAAAACCTGTAAGTAAAGCCCATTTTCAAAAACATCTGTTCCCGTCAGCTACTTTGTTAACAGAGGTGGACTAGGATAATTTGCACTTGTTCTAGTAAAGAAAAATATTTAAAATATATTTAAAACTGCAGAAATATGGTGAGGTCAACAAACTTGATTTTTGCCACAATTATACCATGACAGATAGTCTTTAATCATCTTGTTAGACAACAATGTCAATTTAAGTGAGAACAGCCACTTTGCCATTGTTAAATATTAATTGTATTATTTTGATCTATGTGTAATTCTCAGTAACTAAATTCTTCCAGGATGTGGCCCAAAGAGAATCAAATGTCTCCTGGATACCTTTTCAGTATCTCTACATTGCGTAGAAAGACTGTTTTGATCAGGACTTGTAAGAAATTAAGTGATGTAACTTTTAATTGCTAGACTTAATTCAATCATGTTTTCTATGTCTTTTGTAATCAAAGAGTTTCTTCCAGTTACTGTGTAATACAGAACAAATCTCTTGTACAGTTATCTCAACTTTTCTATCCCAGTTATTATTCTGTACTTCCATCTGTTGAAAGAATGTAAATATTACAATCCTATATTAGCCTTAAAACCTATTAATATTCTTCCATAACTTACTGGAAACTTTTATTTTTCTATTGGTTTAAAACCTGTATTTCCCCTAGTCCTCCATATATTTCTGTGGAAGCAGATCTCTGGAGATATGATCAAATTAAGAGTGGAACAGGTTCTTACCATATTGCACATTTTCAGTATTTCGGACATTGACTGTAACAACATATTTATGATTGACTTAATTTGTTTCTTGTTTAGTCACTGGCTATTTAAATTTTGTAAATACACACTACTGAATTTGGAAAACTGAGGTGAAATTGGGTCAGCTTTAAGAATTTTCTGATCTTTAAGAGGAGCTCGACTCCAACAATTTTCTTTATCTGGGCTTTTAGGACATTCATAAAAGAACTAGGGAAGGAAAAGGGAGTAGGAGAAGGCCATGAAGACACAAGTCTGAAATGCAATAAAGATGTAAATAAGTGAATGAATAAAGAATTCCTGAATTGTCCTGTTTGCCATAAATTGTCTATTTCCCATTTTCTGGTGTGCAATAGTTCACAAGTTTAAAAGCTCCCAATATTTTAAAAAAGTAAAGATAACAGACCATTAGTAATTCTTCAGAAGGGCATAGTAATAAATAACCTTAATTTCAAGTACCACAATTCATGCTCAAATTTGATTGCCTGGCCTACGTTCTTTTTATGATTTTCAACTTATTTACTTAATGGTTGGTATTAAATTTTAAAAATCCATTCTTTAAAGCATGGGTTTAGTGTTTTTGAAATTGTAGACTGTAGTCTATTAAAGGTAATTTTTAAATAAAGTCTTTCATCTGTTATCTTGGATTTGCTTTAGATCATAAAACACTAGATAGATTTTTGGAGTTATCCCTAAAAAAATTGTAAAATCCTCTCACAAAGCAATAGCATTCTCATTATAACAAATTGATAACAGTGGTCAAGCATGTAATATATAAACAATACTGTCTGCTCAGATGTTAATATGGAATCTGTTAAGTAGTGTCTGTCTCAAGCTTCGCCTACACAAAATACCATTGTACACAGCTGTAAAGACAACGAGAGCCTGTGTGAAAGTAATAAATATTCTTTAAAAAAAAGTAAACAATATAATATATTTCAGTTATGAAATTATTTGCTTCACTTTGGCTGCACCATAATAAAAGATTGCTTAAAAGGCTGTTATTAAAGAAATTGTGCAATATGTGTCCAGTATTTAGACTATTCTGGGTACTAGGATACTTGCCTGTATTGATGAAGTCAATTTATCTGATTCTTTATCTGTCAGATTAATACTTAGCATTTTTTACATTTAATATTCCATAAGACTTCTCAGTTCAATGAAGCTGGAAACACCATTCTGTATGCTCATGGGTTTATGAAACAGATGCCTTCCTATGTGGAAACTCTGGCCAATTGTACATGATTAAAAGAAGATAAGTACAGATCACATTTTTTGCTACATTTGTTCTCAGTCATGCGGTGGTGAGGGACAAGAGACTTGATTGGTACAGACTTTTGCAATATAGTATTTGTTATACTCAATTTGGCCAGTTTACAATGAACTTCTGCCTGCGTATGGTGCCTAGTTATATAAGGAGATTATTGATGTTGAAAAGGGTTCATCATCATATCTGTACATAAAGTATGTGATCAGAGTTTAAAATAACAATTCAATTCTATTTCATTTAATAAATTCAAATTTTGTTTCACCTTAATTCTAAAGTAATGAGTGTCTAAATAATAAAATGAAACCACAGTTTTAGAAATATAGAGTATCATGAAGTAGAGTTTCTAAACATGATTCATGCCATTGGTAATTGATAATTGTAAATCTGGTTCTCAATTTTCATTCTATCTGCCCAAAAATGGACAGATACAGGCCTAATGGGGATGGGCTGAATAGATTCAGAATGGCATTTTAAATAAGCTCATTAAGCTATCAATTCTGTGGGATTCATTTTTCGGTTTGGGAAGAGAAGGATAGTGAAGCTGTGTTAAAATGGTACTAATTAGGGTGTAAGCAGGGCTTATTAATTCAGTCTTTGACTGCAAAATCTGCATGGAATCTCAGTGGGTCTTCTAAAGCAAAGCACACTTATCCAGAAAAATTTGAACCAGAGAGTTCTTGAAAGAGGGGAGAAATTAATGTTTCCAGTGACACATGCAGTTACCTTTTGACATGTAGAGGATTTTTTTTCTATCCCTACAATTCTGTCATTCTTATAAGAATAAAATTTTGCCTTCATTATTGGATTTCTAGCACTTCAATGTAAAACAACAGTTTTAATTTCTGCTGTATACATTCTTTGTTTCACAGAGAATACCACAGAGGATTCATCTGGCAGTCAGTAGACTATATCTTGTCTTTGTGTTAGCTGAATTAGGAAAAAGCTCTATTGTGTACCTCAGCCTCATCGCCCTTTACTGATATAACACCTCCTGTACTCAGATAAGAACACCTTTTCTGCACAGAAGAATAATTGACAAGCTCACCATTCTCATTTCTGTTCTGTTGCTGACATACAGAAATCTGGCATAAATGATGAAAAAATGAAAGGAACACCCAAGTAGGTCTCAGCTCGTATGGAGTTCTAAGAAGTTAATTCAGTTTTAATAGCAGCTTTGTAGAAGTGAGTGATACACAGGGTAGCTGTTGTGTTCATGTTGATATAATTATGAGAGTCTGACATGTATTCCCCACTCCATATAGAGCACTGTCACTGTTTTTTCTGCATTTCCTATTGTGAAAAACTATGTGTTTGAATGAGAATTTTTCTCTCACATTAAAAAGAATTACAGAATGCTTCATGAGGTTTACTAATATAAGCCACAATCTTTGAGGATTTATTTTACAAATTTTCAGTAAAAAGACATTAATCAAGATATAAATAATGAAATCTGCATCTGCTGTTTAGCAAAGATATTTATTTTTACTCCCTCAATTAACAACAAAACTCACAATTTGAGGATTTTTTCTTATTTTATCTGGGTAAAAATAATATAATTTTAAAACATAATGAAAATCATGAACTTATTAAGAATAAACTCATTACTGTGAAGGTGCTGGTTGACTCCACAAGCCTTGATCCACTACTAAATATTCCCAAATATTCAGTTCACTATTATCCTTCCAAAAGAAGAAATCTCTGTTAATTAGTGTACAGTGATTTCTTTTAAAAACAAGAAGCAAACAAAACTCCCTATTAGTAAGATAAGTAATAAAAATGGAGTGAGGGTTTTATTCTCTTGAGTGACACAAACACCCAACATTAAAAATATGTCCCTGGATGCCTGCTGCTTAGAATTCCTGTTGAACATTGTATGATGTTGATAGGCCTCCAAAGGTGGTCTTTTATATTTTGACAAATTCTGTCTTGTGATTTCTTTCTTTTTTTTTTTTATTTCCTTACTGATGACCCTTCCAGACATTTATTTATTTTACTTTCTTTTCCCTCATGTGATAACATTTCCATTATTGGGGACAACTTCAATTTTTTTTTTACAGAAGGGATCATGTTAATAAATGTTCCTTAACATTCCCTTCCCTCCCCAACAATACAAAAAAAACAAAACCCAAAACACGACCTCTTCTGAATTTTGCTCTCCAGCTATGTCCATACTCACTAGCTGGCCATGATTGTGTTATTCTTACAGAGGTTCCTTGTTTCTGTAATTTTAGATTTGTTATTGCTTTATTTTTTCTATTGGAACATCTTTCAAAAAATTATACAATGTTCATTCATTAATCTTCAATCTCTCTTTGGGGAAGTTTTCTGTTGGTGTTGGCTCTACATGAGCCTGTATAAAATTTTCCTCTCGTGTCATGAGTATCGTCACTGCTCACAGCCCAGCTGACTGCCATTTCTTTGCAGTGCCTTTTCCTACAGGCAAAAAGTTGTTCAGTCTTTCAACATCTGACAAATGGTGCAAGCACCTAGGAGAGATCAAGTTTTACGGTGATGTGCTGTTAATTATTCTAAAAACTAGGCTTTCCAAATCATAGAGTCTTGTAAGCCTTTTATATTTTTCAAGAAACAGTTCCTGCTCCTTGGCTTATTTAGAAACTGGCTGATGAGTTTCCTGCACTGTTGACCACAGAACTTGTTCTGGGACCATATTGAGGACAGGCTGGTGTGGGGCTGGTGACATAACCTTACATCATCCTGAATGATTTTTCTTTCAGGTAATATTGCTACCTGAGGAATTTTTACGTGGTTTTATATGGGCAATTAAGGCCCTATAAAAAGTCCCCTGTTGTGATAGCATCCAGTTTAAAGTGTAGATCTAACACATTACAGATAAACTTTTCCTTGATCTTTGGTTTGTTTTTCGGATTTTTTTTCCTCCCACTGTGATACAAGTACTATGTACTATGACACAAGTACAAGTATCCATGTAGTCAGCAAATAACATAGTTAACATTTTCTTCCTGAAGACTATAGCACATAAAGTTATCTTTCTTTGTAGTTTTAAATGCACATGGAGAAGACCCACAGAAACACACCTACAAACACAATATTGACCACGTGGGTGCTTAAATTATAGCTTGAGTGGAAAGCATGTTTGTTTCCTTTCTTGGTTTACCTCTGACCACCTTTTACAACACAGCAAGGTTAAGGTAATCAAATTGGCATCTGTTAAAGGGTTTACTCTGTTGTAAATAAACAGCAGTAAGATACTTGAACATATAAAAAAAAAAAAAGAAAAAGAAATGAACTAACCAAAACAAACAAAAAAAATCGCTAAATCCTGTAAGTATTTCTTTATTTAGGACTGAAGATTTAAAAAGTATTATTTCCAACAGAAAAGGATATAGCTGAAATTAATATTTCAGTACTTTCAACATTACCGATCATGACTGAAAGCTCAACACAAACTATGACAAAATTAACTGCAAGCTGTTCCAACCTAAAGAGGAGCAATGAGACAAAGACGGATTTTCTTTTCTTGCTTGTAGCAACTCACTCTAAAATTACACTGGGCTGACACAAAGAGAAAGAATAATTGTTAAAAGAAACAGAGAAAGAAAAGCACAGTTGAGAGAAATGTACCTTGTGTGACTTGCTTCCTGAACATTTGGGATTATTTTTTGGTATTATTAACAAGCAGCAACGTAACTTGAAATGCTGCATACAATGACAGGTATGTGACTATTAACAACAAATATCTCCTTAAATATGTCTTATGGTGGAAATATTTATATTTACTACTGACATTATTAATGTTTTCCATTGAAAATAGTAATTAAATAAAATCAACGGTTATCAAACTCTTGTCCAGAAAGAGTGTTTTGTCAATCCATTAGAAGATGCTTTAAAGGACAAAATTTCTATACTTATCACATTAATTGCTTCCTATTTGGGCTGTCTGATAGAGTTATCTCCCAAATTATGTAGTAGTGAAATATTACTGTGTTAGCATGTCATTGTAGCAGCTTTTTAATTTTTTTTTTCCTTTTTAAAACTGTGTGAAATCATGGGTCAGGAAAAGTTTAAGTATTACTTGAAATGCTACTGCAAATTAAAATGTTCTGACTTTCCAAAGCGTGGCTGGCTGTAAGTCCTATGTACATTCTACTCCCTGATGTAGATTCTCCCCTCTATGTATACTTTCAAGTTGTAAATAAGCAATGTATTAAACTATTTTTTTTTTAATGTAAGCCATTATAGCTTTGGAACTTAAGGAAAATTAAATGTTTAATTTCACCTGTACAGATAATACTAGCAAATCATCTGCCTCCCTGAAAGAGCAGTTATAAATTCTTACCAATTTATGGCAGGTGAAGGAGCACATAGTGTTGACTTCTGCTGTTTGTAAAAGCCAATAAAATATTTCAAGTTTATAGGTGGTTATTATGGATCATTGTTGGCAGTAAAAATTCAAGTCTTTAAATTTCTGTCACAATTGTTTCACAATCTGCAACTCAGTTTTATTTACACTGGACAACTCCTAACAGCTGCTAATACCATCCTCAATATGATGTAAATTAAGCTAACCTCTCAAAGGCATATTTCTGAAACTAGTGCTAGGAGAAAAAAAATAAAAATCTTATATCAGATATGCTCTAAATTCCAGAATGTGGCATTTGCTGACAATTTATCCAGGGTATCTGTATTTGCATATGGATTTTTGCATATTTGCATACTGCCAGATTCCTCGTTAAATCACATAAATTTTGTCCAGATTAAAGAAATAAAAATAAAAACAACTAAGAAAAAACCCAAACAAAAAACCCCAACAAAACCAGTTCAATATAGAGATATCAGCCTAAGATATCTAGGCAAAAGTAACTTATAAGAGGGCCAGCCTATATCCAGACCACAAGAGTAGTGTCCTCTGTTTCATCCAAAATCTGCATTAACTGTATGTATACTTATTTGACTCTATAGTGACTTATAACTGAGGAAAAGTGTTCTCAGAACTGGTTAAAGGGTACTAGGTAAATGTACCAGCCTTATAGAGACTCCAGGAGATGGGTAAAAAAAAACCCCAAACCCAAGCATTCCAACTTAATGCAATTCTTTGCATGAAGGTGAAGCTTCTGCACAGAACTGAACCTTTGAAGAGGGTGGTGTGTCACTGCCCATGAGTTGAAGGGCACTCACAAAGTTTTCTCGGGCTGGGTGCGATGAAACTCCCTGCAAAACTGTTCTGCTAAACTCATACAGGCAGCTGACCAATTAGAATCACAGATGCACAGAATCAACTAGGTCGGAAGAGAACTTTGAGATCATCAAGTCCCACGTATGACCTTTTATGAGTCTAGATAATTAAACTAATCCAAAAAGTTATAATGCCTCTATGATCCTTGGAACATTTGGAATTATGCATAGAAGAAATTGACAATTGTGATATCAAATAAATTTTGATATGTAAAGCAAAGCAAATTTATTAAGTATTTCCTTGTGTTTGATAAAGTTAATTACACAAAAGGAAACCCAGTATCCATAGCGAAATATTTTTAGTGCATTCCTATTGATATAGATGAGGCTAGAAGAAGTAGAAGCAGAATACAATTCAACAGCACAAGGGCCAGGGTCATACACTTGGGGACTAAGAATGGTTTCTACTAAAAACTGAGATCTAATAATTTGGACAGGGAGGAAGAAAAAAACCTCAGTTTAGTAGTCGACCATTGGCTACCAGTGCACTGTGTCTGGAAAAAATGCAAATTAGATATCTTAAAGTGCATCAAACATGAGTTTTTTGAGCTGTGATAAGATATTCATGCTAAGAGACATTGATGAAACATTTACAGGACTGATCAGAGGGATAAAGATGAGGTAATAGAGAATGATTTTGTATCAGGTTGCTTAAATTTTTCCTCTCCTGTGGGAAACACAAAAGAGTGACAGGGCAGAATCTGAAAGCTTTTCCAGAGAGCTTACCTTCACACATCTAAATGAATCACCCAAGAGTGATCTTGGATGGAATGAGACTGCAAGGACACTGAATGTCTGCTACAGTGGCTGTCTTTGTTTCTACCCAAAACTAAGAAGCACAGAAACAGACTGAGATGAATAGTGTTCCTGCATAACTTAGGTATCAAATAGATTTATTTATTCATGACAGAATTTTATGTAGGAGTTATGAAAGAAACAGATGTTCTGAAGATTAGCAAGGGCCACTGGAAACAATCACTTCATAGTAATTCCTATGACAGAACATGTACACAGACTTATCACTAAAGAACCCAGCAAACTATGCATACTGACTCCGAAACTATTTTCCAGTTCATATACTGGTGGGGGTACTAATTATCCTGTGGAAAAAAAAATCTGGAAGGTAGAAAAAGAGATGCAGAACACAAACAGACAGAAAGAGTAGTACAGAAGAGGAGGAATAGAAAAATTAGTATTTTTCTTTAATGTAGGTCAAATGTTTTGGGGTAACATAATATATAGGGAACTTATCTGAAATAAAGGAATCAGTTAGTTTTCTTTCAGTAAAAAAATTTAAGCCAGGATTTCCCTGTTTCCAGAGCTCTCAAAACCTTTAAAAAGCTATTGTGTATCTATGCAATATTCATGTAACAAACTAGGGATACATGTGGTTAAGATGCTCTGGGATGTGCTCAAATGCAGAAGAAATGCCTTTTCCACTTCTCTTAAATACAAAACTTATGTGAAAACAGTAAAACATCACTTTCTTCTTACATAAAGGGAAAAAATTACAGCTGATCACTTCTGCCCAGAGTTGTGGGTGTTCCATCCCTGGAAGCATTCAAAGCCAGGTTGGGTGCAGCTCTAAGCAACGTGATCCAGTGACAGGTGTCTCTGCCCACAGCAGGGGAGTTGATCTTTAAGATCCCTGCCAACCCAAGACACTCTGTGCTTCTATGATTCCTTTGATTTTATTGCAAATTCTCTAAAAGTATAAATTAATGTCAAAAAGTGGTTTGTTGTTGGGTTTTTAAATCCCATCTTGAAAATATTTCTTCCTTCCATTGGAAAAAAAAAAAACCATAAAAATGGAAATGTTTCTAGTGGTGCATATTCTAGACTGCAATATATTTTTGGCATCTTGGTTTTGTTAATAATATATAAACTTAGAAACTGAAAATGCCAGAAGCTGAGGAGAGGACAGAGCAAATAAAAGCAAACTGAGGAACCTGTTGACCCTGACTGCGTAGGGAATTAGTGCACTCATTCCTGGCACCTGGCCTAGGTGAGGCTGAAGAGAGCATACTACATCTGAGCTAACGTGGACAGGAGGGGAGAGGGAGGAGAGGGAACAGGCTCCCCAGGAAAGT
>VZRO01003782.1:1373945-1405619 GCA_013397915.1 Daphoenositta chrysoptera | reverse complement strand
TAAAAAATGGGGAGATGTTGCAGCACATTATGCCCCTTCCACAGCCAGCATATCCCCATAATTGGCCACTGCCATCTCACCCCTTTTTCCCTGTGTTTGGCTTCTCCCTCAAGAGAGATCTCTCTCCTCCCACGGTATTCCTCCCCTCCCACAATGCTCCCCATTGGTTCTGTAACCCTTGCCCGCGAGAATTCAAACCCCGCGTCCCTGCACCATTGGGTGTTTTGTATTCTCCCCTCCCACTCTGTAAGGGATAAAATACCTGTGTAACAGCCCTTCGTGGCGTCTCTGGGGGATCTTGGCGCCCCAATAAACCCTGTACCACAAGAAGCCCATCCACCTCCTTCCTGCCTTCCAGCGCGCCCGCGAGCAGCCTCCGTGATCCTCTCTCGCCCGGGCGGGTGCCCCCACTGGCGAATACACAGCTAGCTGGACAGCCAGTGTCTCGGCAGGGTTCAGCTGACATAAGTACAGCTTCACTGACTAAAAAAACCAAAACTAGTACCACGTGGTTATCTACCCATGTATATGTCATTCACCTGAATATGTTACAGTGCATTCAAATTTTTTTCCCATGTTATAAAATAGAATTTGACATCTTCATGATCACATTACCATAATTGATTTTTTCCAATGACGATTCTAAAATGACTAATCTGTTTCTATTGTTTCACTTACATTGTCATCAGGCCAGATTAAATTCTTTTTGAATGACAACTGAACAAGAATGTTGAAATAGATATGAAATTTGCCTATGTCAAAAGCACAGGAATTTTGGGAAGCTATGTATATCCCATTCTGTTACAGTATTACTTTATTTTCACAGTATTATAAAAACTGGACTGAAAAGAGCTTTCAACTAAATCTTTTACTTACGCTTTTCGTACTGCTTTTCCCAGTGAACAGTAACTAACATTTCTGATACTTTTGAAATTTCCTTAATTACTTTGTATTTATGTTTGTTTACTTAATACAGCTAGCTTATTTCCACCTGAAAAACTTCTGTGATTACTAGAAACAATATATGTATGCTGTATGTACAGTACATTTCATTTGTTTAGGCTGGACAAGAAAAGAATCCAGGGAGAATTTGTGGTGTCCTTTCAGTACCTAAGAGGGTTAAAAGAAAGCTGGAGAAAGGCTTGTCATCAGAGTCTGTAGTGAAATGACAAGAGGCAGTGGTTTTAAACTGAAAAGGGTTATGTTTAGTCTGTACAAACCGTTGCTTGGGGTTTTTTGTTTTTTTGGTTTTTTTTGGTTTTTTTTAATAAGGGTGGTGAGACACTGGGACAGATTGCCCAGAGAAGTTGTGGATGCCCCATGATTGTTAGTGATAGTCAAGTTGAATATGGCATTGAGTAACCTATCTTTTGGAAGATATTACTGCAAAGGGGGTTGAAATAAATGATATTGAAGGTCCCGTTCAAAGCACAACCTCCTATGATTTTGTGATTGTAAGAATGCAAGCACACTTCCATATTCTTCAGCGGCGTACCTTCATTAGATGATTTCTACAGATTGGTCGTAAGTTAGATAAATCATATGTTTTTATAGATAACAAATGCTAAGCAGATTTCAGTGAGTTACCATCTTTGAGTAATATGTGTCCCTATATGTTGTTCTTTTCCAAGGGCAGTTCCTGGCATTTCCCGTTGTTGAACTTGGTGACATTCTTGTTAGCCCATTTCTCCAGCCTGTTCAGGTCCTTCTAAATGGCGACACACCCATCTGACATTCCTACACTGAGCTTTGTAGAGCCTGCAGTCTTGCTGAGGGTGCACTTTTTCTCCACTGTCACTCAGGTGAAACAGGGCTGAATTGCTGATCACTGGGACACATTGATAGTGACTGCTGTCCATCTGGACTCGATGTTGCTGATCACAGCCATCTTAGCCTACCAGTTCTGATTGTTCTCAACATAATTCACTCTCCATTTTCCTGTTTGTTAAATACCTTATGGATGCCTACAGTACAAAACTTCTTATTAACCTCTTGGCTTGAGCTATTAAACACTAATTAGGGACAACAGTTAAGTTGCTAGAAAAGGGTCTTGGCCAATCAGGAATATAGTTCAGTTAAACCTCATTTGCCTGGTGAAAATAGAAACATACTTGAAGAAAGATGTATATTGATCAGAAACATTTAATTGTATTTTTTTTATTACCTTGCAAAGATGATTTCCTCAAGACTTAATGTTTTTTCCAGTTATTTAACTAGTAGTTATTTGACTAGTCATTAATTAACATTGTCTGATGAAGATTTTCTATGGATATGAATTCT
Organism: Daphoenositta chrysoptera; assembly: GCA_013397915.1. Classification (NCBI taxonomy): domain Eukaryota; kingdom Metazoa; phylum Chordata; class Aves; order Passeriformes; genus Daphoenositta; species Daphoenositta chrysoptera. The sequence continues at coordinate 1,403,339 of VZRO01003782.1, read as the reverse complement.
TAAATAGTGTGTTTTATGACTTCTCTTCTGCATGATATAGAAAAACCTAAGTCAAGTGCCTAATAGTAATTGCATCTAAATTCAAAATGTTTGTGCATCAGCTTGTGTATGCGACTCCCTGCACATTTTGTTCTCATTAAAATGCCCCAGGGAATCTGCTTTGAATAAAACTAACTAAATAACAAAGCCATGCTTGAGATTAATCCTCTTTTTGGAAGAAACACTTAATAGGGATACACATATGAAATCTATTCAGTCTGTCCACAATAATATTCGTGATCCTTATTAAGAATATGAAAACAGAAGAGTATGAAACGTAGTTTGCATTTTACTTTCCATAAATTAGCACAATGTTTAATGACCTGTGAAACTGCCTCAAAGTTTACACTAGTTGAAAAGACAAGTTTGAATAAGTTGACTTTCATTGCTGACAGTAAACCGGGATGAAAATTCGTACAGAAGAAATCCTGCACTTGACTAATATGGTGAATTGTATTTCAGTCTCACCGACATTTATTTGCCTATTTAACTTTATTAATAACATAAAATCAATATATACTACCTGGTAGTTCTGACACAATTTTTAAAATATTTTTTTTAAATGTAGATGGGTTTACTTAAAAGCTCTGTGTATATATATATATAAAAGTATATACATACACACTGTCTTGAAATGTCATTGCTGGTGCTCAAAAGATTGATGAAGAGGGTGGTGGCAGGCATCAACAGACATCAGCAGGCATCATCTCTTTATTATCCCACAAGGAGAAGAACTCGTGTGACTTCCTTATTCAGCTCGCTCTTCTCCCACCCAGCACAACCTTTTATACCCTTCTCTTATATCACTCACATGCTTCTTATATAAATCAACAGGCACCTGCATTCCAACTTGTTTTTCTTTCTTCCCAGGGATACAGCTGTAACTTACCAAAACTGAGGCTGCCTGCAGCCAATTCTTGTATCCCCACATGTCATAGCAATTATGATGTTTTCACTTTGAAGGAATCTTAACTTAGAATTAAGGTAGTAAAGAGAATTTTGAAAGGAAGATTTCCTTACCCTAGGTTGGAATGGTGATTACATCACCCTTCCTTCCTTTTTTTCTGATGAGAGAGAACATCTGTGACATGTATCTAGGTTGAATGAAACCCTTTCTGATATTATTTTCCCAGACAAGTTGGGCAAATTGTTCAAGGATCAGACACAAAAGCAGAGGGATATGCCTGAAGAAAGTGCAGCCTATGGAAACCCATCCAGGAGTAGGCTTATCCTGAAGGGCTGCAGGCTGTGGAGAGGACTGATGCTTGAGCAGGGGAAAAGTGTGAGATGGAAAGAGAAGCAGAGTGGAGATATTATGAACTGAAGACAGACCCCATCCCCCAACCCTTCCCTCCACTTCTTGGGTGGGGAAGGTTGAATAGTCAGGAATGGCAATATGGAATTCAACCTGGGAAAAAAATGAATGGGGTAGGGAAGAAGGTCCTTTAAGGGGAGAAGAAGAGCGTCATTGTTTCTCACCATCCTAGTCTATTTTGACTGACAATAAATTAAATTTACTCTTCTCAAATTCTGACTGTTTTGCCCATGTTAGTATTTGGTACATGAACTAACTCCCCATCTCTCTTGACTCATAAATGTTTTCATTGCCATTTCCTCACCTGTTGAGGAGGGAGAGTGAAAGAGAATCTGTGTGTCTGTGTGTATGTGTGGCAGATGACCAAAGTCAATGCTTTAAAGACTTTTCTTATAAAAAGGTACTCAGTCTGAAAAATATATTCACAGAAAAACTGTTGTTTAAGAAGTAGGAAAGTGTTCCTGAATTTATTTATTGATGTATTTATTTATTTATTTACTTACTTACCTATTTTTTTGCATTGCTGTTTATCATTCTGGATGTTATAAAAAATAGAATTCCTATGGTTTAAGTTAATTTTTGTTACAAGATGAAGGATTTATATAGTAAACCCTGTGAATAATCTCATTACAGGTGTATGATAAGCAGTTTTGAACATAAAATTAAATGCTGGCTGTTCCCCTTGGTGGAAGTGTTTTGGGGTTGTATACTATTTCTGAAGTTATAATTGAATCAGAACTACTTAATGTTTATTTAGTTCTAACAAGAAATGTTTTTAACATCATTTGTTACTAGGGTGTATTTAGCAAGATAATTAGGAACAGAAAAAGAAAATAATTTGCAAAGTCATCTGAAATCTATAAAATAACATGAAAAAGAGAACAACATGTAATGTTGCAATTTTGGATCAATCCTTAAGAAGTAGACCCATCAGCTGAAAGTCCTTTAGAGTTTCACTTTCTCCTTTTTTTCTCGAACCATTTTTCAACAATGGACAGCTAATGTAATGTGAGAACTGTATAAGCTGGAAAGTTCAGTGTAACTAGATCATGACATCCCTCAGTGAATCAAAGAGAAAATGTCCTTTGTGAAAATCAGACAGAATGTTCAGTAAAAAGAAAGCAAAAAGAAATAAACCTAGTCTACATTCATCCTGCATTAATTGAGCACCAGTTGATGTATTTAAATAATGAGCCTAGCTCTTTTAAACTTTTGTGTGCTCACAAAAGAGAGTTAGGTATCTCCAGAGAACAATTCAGATTTTAAATTTAAATCATTTTCTGTGAAAAATGTTTCTGTAAAAAAGCTTTGAAAGAAGCATAAAAATCATACCACTGAAGAAAGGACTCAGTGTATAACCTTGGTCTTGCTCTTGTTTTCCTTTCACCACACTATTGACTTTCTCCTACTTAGAAGAGTGTAATCTAGTTTTCAAAATCAAAGACCCAAAAGATTGGAAAAGCTGAAATGGAGATTTCCTGTGCATATTCATTATGATAATCTCTTTAACCACATAACTGTATGACATTTTTCCAATAAGATCTGCCATTCAGTGCACATAGTTAATATAAATTTATCAATGCTGTGCAGTAATTCACATTTTAATGTCATGAAGAAAAAAATTGCAAATCCCAAAACAACCCAACAAAAACAAAACAAATTAAACCCCAACTTCAAACAGGAAAAAGAACGAACAAATCGCAAATGCCTATACTCCATTCTGAGTGAAAACTGAAGCAGAAGTAGGAATTTATGTCTGTTATTTGCTAAGGAAGACTGTGAATGCTTACTTATTAAAAAAAAAACCCAAAAAACAAAACTGTAGCATTAAGATACATTGAAATTCACAAGTACCAAAATTTGCCAATGAATTGTAAAATATTGCCAAACACACACAAAAGAAGACAAAACTGTGAAACAAAACTCTGTTAATCTTCGATTAATTCATTGATCTTATGCTACTAGCTGTTATTTAGATAGTAAAATCTGGTATGGGAGGAAGTTTTACAAAGTATATGGAAATAATTGTATTTTGGGTTCACTTATGATATCCTATAATTTGTCTTTCCAGGGAACAGAAGTCTGATTGCAAACTCTCGTGTATGAATCATTAAGTGAATGGTATGTTCTGGGCTATCACAAGTTAACAAGCAAAATACCAACAGGTGTTTTTAGAAAGAAGAAATAATTAATGAAAATCTAATTATATCTTGGTTTCTTTTCGAATGCTCCCAAAGACTCATTCAGGATTTTCAAAATGGAAACCTCAAAATAATTAGGTTTTTTTTTGTTTTGTTTTTTTTTTTTTTTATGGTTTTAGTATATTTTGACGATCACTAAACTGTTCTTCAAACACTCAAATATTCTCTTGTCATCTGGATGTTTACTCACGTTCAAATACCTATATGTCACGTACTAACTACTAAAAAGTTTCTATTCAATTTATTTCTGCTAAGCAGCAATCTTTGAAAATCTGTAGTAGAAAAGACTTCTTTTACCTTACATGGAAACTAAAAAATGTAATAATACAGACATACAAAGTTACAATTTTAGTTGTATTCTTGAATATTTTAGCAACTAGCACAACTTATGGAAATGTCCATTCAGAAAGGAATGTTTTATGCTTGTCTTGATGTGAGTAGTAAAATCAATATGAATAATTCTCTTCTTGAATGAATAAACTGGATTCATAAGAACTAGATTGACTAATTCTTGGTAAAATGAATATTTTTCAGCTGTATTTTCAGTAAGGATGGAATTTTGGTTTTTACTCTTAATGGAAGCTACATACGCAGCAAATACGTAACACGTTTGAATGCATAAGATTCTCTGGGAATAACCTTTGAGCAGAAGAGAAATAAAAGTGCAAAATATCTGTGGTTTGGCAAATGTTATTTCAGCAACTTCTGGCAACAAAATTAGACTGTCTGCCCAAAGACACATATAAATGGACATTGTTGATATAATTAAACCGATATTTTTTCCTTGAAAGAGACCATGAATTTTTTTCTTTATGCAACTTTTTCTTAATTTGACTGAGAAATTTGTATAGAAACCCTTAATAATTACAAATAATTTTAATTTTCAAAACTTTAGCGTGGGCAAAATAATCTCAAATTTTGATAAGCATGAGGAAAACTGTTATGTGTGCAGAGCTGTTTCCTTGAATTGTTCTCACAAACACCACTCTTCAATTCCATGGAACTATAAGGATTAATAAAAGACCAAGGTTAAACTTTCATTTTACTTCTTTTTATGTTTTATTGAACTATGTTGAGTGTCAAAGAGGTGTAAATGCATCTCAGGTGGACATGGAAACTTTAGCCTTGATTACTAGAGAAACATCTGAAATACAAAGGAAATTCATGCTGAGTTTTCATCACTGCCATCCTACATCAGTGCACATCCTCAGTGATGTGTGAGGATATGTCGTGAATGGCTACTGCAAAATCAGAATATGTGGGAATTTTGCAAACTATCTTCTCCTGTTTTGGTCCAGGTTGCCCAGAGGTGATCCGAAATGAAGAAAGCCAAAAACAGCAGCCTCTTTAGTAGCCCCCCTCTTATCCAGGAGAGCATAAGTGGTGAACCAGAAGCTGTTGGCACAGAGGTGTCTTGAATTCTGGTGATTGAATTCTGACTTACATCAGAATGCTGAAACTGCTAACACAGCTTGGACTATGCCCAGCATTATGTATGTATCAGCTGGTTTCTGAGACCTAAAAGTCAAAAAATCGTGTTATGTTTGATCCAGTGCTACACGTTGGTCTGGTTTGGAATACTAAACTAGAGGAGACAATTTAAAATTATGACAGCAGCTGTTTCAGAAGATTAAATATACCAGAAAAACAAAGGGAAATAGCTTTCTTTGTAAGTTTCCATTAACTGCCAAAACAATTCCTAAGTCCCAGGAAACACTTTCAAAGTGCCACAATTTTTCTTCATTTTCCTGTTTTTTTTTTTCACAATTGTATCTTTATGCAAAAATTATTTCGAGGCTTTCTTTTCTGGACTGGGAAAGGCAAAAAAAACTTAGAACTTTTATAACTTCTTCTGGTTGGAGTATTAAATATAACACAATAACAAAAAATCCCGAAATCATTGATGCTGTGCGGAAGGATGAAGGAGGCGAGGTAACTGACTTCCAAAACCTCTTTCACAAGCCATCTTTGTATACGCAGAGAGTGTATGGTAATACCATAGGTATGTGGATGAAGACTCAGTTTGTAGCAGTAAAACAGAGAATACCAAGAGGCAAAAAAAAAAAAAAANTCAGTTTGGAAAAAAAAAAAAAGAAACAAAAAGGAGAAAAAAAAAAAAAAAAAAAAAAAAAAAAAAAAAAAAAAAAAAAAAACCAACAAAAAAACCCCACAAACAAACAAAAAAACCCAGAAAGAGATAAAAGGTACAAGCAATTTTTTAGGTCCTATCTGCCATGTCTACAGCAGAAAAATATATGTCACAGTACTTTGGTGCTGATGTTGTGGCCAGTGGGGAGAATGGTGGAGATAGAAACAGAAAGATTTGTTTTGTATTTCAATCTTCTAAGAAAAACAGCTTTGAATAAAACTATAGGAAGTTGTTTTCATCTCTGCAGACTGGTAAATGTATGTTGCTATTAGTAGTAGGAGGTCAGAGGTTTGTATTCAGCTGCAGGTTCTGAAAAAATGTTATCAGCTGTGATTTGCCTAATTTGTAAAATAGCCTCGAGTTATTTTTATTTTTTTTCTTATGTGTAAGACCAATTGTCTCACAAGCAGAAGACTAAGGATTTTTGTCTAAATTGTTTTAGTTTTGCTTAGCTTTGAATTACTGTGTGATATAACACAATGTTAGATACTTTTGATATAGTTATGTAATTAATTGATAGTGAAACACGACTCTTCTGTGTAGTGCAAAGAATGACTCCAGGATAATGATGTAATATAGAGGAGTGCAATCACAGAATCACTGCAGAGGCTTCACAAGCATGTGGGTAGGGTGAAAACAGAGATTTCAGGGCTATTAACTAATCACTAACTAATCACTAAAGGAATACAACTTCACCTGGGTAAATTTAGTCCTTTTACAAAGGACAAAGAGAAAATAAACAAGATAAATAAAACAAAACATGTAAATTCTGGTATAAGATGGAACTGCAGGCCAGTAAATAAAATAATGTGTAGTGGTTGCTGCAAACTATGAAAGATTACTCTAAAAAGGCCATAGGATGAAGAAGAAAGCATTGCCATCACTATCACCATCATTCTCTGGGTGAAGAGCTCCAAAAGCTGATGACTCACCCTAACCTTCCTTCTTCTTGAGCAAGAGTACAATCATCAGTCTTAGATGCATTGGAACTAGAGGGGTACTTAAAGGGTGAGAATAAAAGCAGATACAGGAATAAATACCATTTTTCCCATCCTGATCAAGAACTCCATTCATTACAAAATAGTTCAATTTCCACAGAACATTTCATTTTTGCTGAAACAACATTTAGAAAAATGAATAATTTTCCAAAGCTCTTAAAAAACAGTAAACAAAACTATTTGCAATGGAGCTTTTGGAATGAGTCCAGCAGATGTCTGGATGTTTAGGGGCAAAGGTGTTTAGGGGAGATGGGACCATCTCTCTTATGAGAGCTCAGCCTGTTCAGCCCTGAGCAGACTGAGAGGGGACCTTGTCGGGTCTATGAGTATCTGAAGGGAGGTTGCCAAAAGGGTGGAGCCAAGTTCTTCCTGGTGCTACCAAGCAATAGGAGAAGGAGTAATGGACAGAAACTGATGCACAGGAAGTTCCACCTGAATATGAGAAAGAACTTCCTTATTCTGAGTGGGAAAGCGCACTGAACAGGTTGCTCAGAGAGGTTTTGGAGTTTCCCTCACTGGAGATATTCAAGATCCATCTGGTCCCAATCCTGTGCCATGTGCTCTAGGATGACCCAGCTTGAGCAGGGGGGTTGGACCAGATGACCCAGTGTGGTATCTCCCAACCTTATGCATTCTGTGATTCCCTGAAACTCTCTTGGTCACTTTTTGCTTTGGGCTTACACTATCCCTTCAGAATAACCACGAAGGACTTTATAAACATTTTTCTCTGTCTGTACCCTCAGTGTACATGTTTACTTCCAAGTTTTTAATCTAAAAATTTTTTTTAATCAATAGGAGGAAGGAGGAACATCTAATCTGTGATCCATCTCGTGTCTTAAATAGATCAATTATATTGTACCAGGAAAATAACTACTTTTTATTAACATAAATTTTGTAAAAAATACAACCGACAAAAAACTCCCAAGTATTTTGGCACTGCAGGCAATTACAAGGATGAGAGATGACTTAACCAGTGTATGGGTACTGTGGACATGCACAAGGAATAATGGTCATAAATATTGTATCCATACACACAGCCAGTGGCAGTTTGCATGTAGTGTCTTAATTTGAAGGGTTGGCAGTTTGTGACTGTAGAGAGAAGTTTCAATTTTATTGTTTTAGCCTAAATGTATATACCAAATAGTCTCTGAGCATTGAATTTTCTGGTGTGTATATATATATATATTAACTGGATTCTTGGATTCTCAAAGGAGCTCCTTTCTTGAGCAAATTTAGTCTTTATAAACCCAAAAATCCAGTGTACAGATTGGTGAGGTGCCAGAGAACAGCATATTAAAAATCAATAAGAAAAACCATTCTCACATAGAATTTTAAAGTGAGGACATCTATAGCTGAATTAGTCATTCTAGGTGGTCTTAAGAGACAATGGCAAGAAATAGGTGTTTTTATGCTCCTACTTATTCTAAATCATATGTTTAAAATAGGTTAATTGATTCTTAACCCACAAGACATATTTCATTCCTCTTTAAACTACAAAGAAATGGGACCACTGAGAAGTGGAAACTAATGGCTGAAGCCATTCTAGATGAATCCTGTTACTCTTGGCTACTAATCTTTTCCCAAATCTTTTCCACACTTTCTGCAGTGAGCAGACAAATAGCATCTTGCTAGGCTGTGCCAACAGATGATAGGATTTTTCACTTGCTGCCTCCATTTGTGTGCCTTTTTCAAAGGCTAGGACAACCCAAATTTTCTATGAAGATGTTCTACTATAAAATCAGTCTAATTTAGAAAATTTCAAAGTAAAACATTACTAAGGAGGAAAAAAATCCCATAAAAATACTCTTCGTTGATTTTGTAAAGAAGGAAAGATTGGGTGAACCCAATTGCAGTAAACAAAGACTCCAGTTACAATCAGAGTATTAAAAATTATTCTACTTAAAAAAGTGAAGAGAAAATTTATTAAATTATGCCTATAAAGCATTACTGAAAAAGTTCAAGAAAGCAAATAATATAAAAAATTAGAATTTTTTCTTTTAAATATGTCTATGACTAAACAACCATAACAACATTAACAACAATAACAACACTAAGTATTATTATTGAAATATAAAAGCACAGAAGTATAGAACTACAGTACAGTAAGGTAGAACATAAGAATAGAATACTCTTTCAGATACATGAATCACCTGAATTAGTATCCTGTTTCTAACAGTGACCATAAATGGATGTTGTGAAAGAGGACGAGCAGGGCAAATACCTCTCCTAGGAATACATGTCCTAGGAACATTCCAGGTTTAATGTAGTTTCACTTCAGGTGATTTCTGCAGATATACTACCTGCTCAGCAGGTCAGTAAAAGTTTATTTGTTCTGAACCTGGTTTGTATTACCTCCATCTGACAGCCCATAGTTCTATATTCTTTCTCTGGAGATGTCTTCTGGTTTCTCTGAGTCATGTTAGCAAAACTGTTAAAACGAGAAGTAACACACCTTCTAAAAATATGACCATAATTATTTTGCAGTTGATGACCTGAAAAGGCTGCCTAATAAAACTGACATGGAGGCAGAGAGCAGAATTGTGAAACATGTAGGGGCAAAAACATTTGATATTGTATGTATTGGAGAAGGGGTTACAATCCCTGAAAATTCCTGTATGCCATAGTACCTGTCAATTTTCTTCAAGGAATGTGGATTTTTTTATTCAGTAAGATGGCTGTTATGCAAGGAGCAAAGTTTTTATAATGCAAGGTTTTATGTCTGCAAAAGCTGCATCTTTCAGGCACAGAACAAATTAACAAAGATATAATATCTGATAGATTTCAACAATATCTCCATATGCATTTTAACAAACTAAATTTCTCTTCTGGGGCCCTCCCAGAAAACTACTGATATTTGGAGTCTTTGTAGCATTTTTCAGACTAAAGCTTTGCTTTGATAGATTGCTACCTGAGGGAAGGTGGAAAGATAATGAGCCAGAGAAAAGTGTGATCTGAGGGGAAGAATGCAAGAGACAAAAGCTGACAGTAAGTCTTAATTTAAGGCTAAAATCTAAAATAGAATTTAGGTTTAAACTGTTGATTTATGGCAACTGAGACCACCAGTCAACCTTGAAGTTGTGTGTGAAATCCTGTGTTTCTGCCAGGATGATTTCAGTGTCCGTGTTTCCACTAAGGGCACGAGCTGCTGAACAAATTGTTGTGGCCGATGTTCAATTTATTCCTGATATAATCCAAATACTGCTTATCAAACTGGAAACTGGCCTTTACTGATCACATCTGCAGGATTGCAACTCACACATCCCAGTGTGAGTCTACTAAACAAGCTATATATGGAAGATCCCAAAAGCACTTTAAGAAGGTACTATATTGTGCTTCACATCAGGAATTTATCTATCTTTTTTAAAAGCTGTCACTATAATTCCTCCCAAATTCCCACAACAGAGCAAGGTGAACCCAGAGGTCTGGATTTAACTGGCCATGAGGTTATAAGCATCCCCCTTTGTCTATCAAGAAGGTCTGTTGCAAATGAGATGAGAGGAGAGAGTGAAACTAGTAAAGAAAGCTTCGTGATTTTCCAGCTTGGAGACGACAACTGTGTCTATGAGAAGTTAAATTGGAGATTAATATTAGGGAGAAAATAGACTAACACTCAAAATTAAATTTACTGCATTGTGGAACTGTTTTATTAAACAATGTCAGTACCCTCTCCAGATAGTGTGAGACAAGAACACGTTGGAGATCTCCTCTGTGATTCTATACTATATAGGAGGGCATGATCTGTTATGGTTCATTCTTTCACTGGTCCTCTGGACTTTAGATTTTATAAGAAAAATTCCTGTTCCTTGTCTAAGAGCTAATTTAGGAATGTTCAGATGTGCTCTGAGTTTAGTATAAGTAATAAACTGGAACTGCAAATTTTATTTCAGGTAATAATTTTTTTTATTATAATACATTTCTTGGAACTGAAAAAAAAAATCTGGAGATAAGCATTTCTGAAATTATTAGCACTAATTTTATTGATTGTGTATATGTCAAAGATTATTAATTTCATTTTAAGCTGAAAGAATGGAGAATTTTTCATGACATATTTTCCGGCACATATGCACTTTATAGTGACAATTTATTGTTGTTCTAAAATTGTGAATATATGTACTTGTTTAAAGCTCGTTTTTATCCTTTCACATTACTTAAACATCCACAATAGTAGTAAAATTATGAAATGGGAAAGAAGAAAAACATTTAAAATTACAGTTTGATAAGAAGCAAAGGTAGTGGAAGGAAATAATAAAAGAAAGGTATATGTCATCATATTAGTACAAAATATCATGAGTAGTAGCTGCAGATTTTCTTTAAAACTAAAAAACATTGGCCCATATATATATGTATATATTATATAAAATGTGCAAACAACCGGTGTAGGTCAGGTTTTCCTGTACACAGAGAGTATTTGGTCTTCAGAAGATTTAACACCTCAATGAAATGAGTGACTGTGACTGCTATGTAAATGACTAATTTTCAATATATTTCAGTTTAAAATACTGTCACAGTTAAGCTACTGCCTGTTACTCTTGACAGTATCTCTCCAGCTATCTCTTCATGTAAGACTGGTGCTCAGGCCAGACTGTATTATGTTCTAAACAATGTATGGCTTCAAAAATATTTCAGTTTATCATTTGAGCTTACCTGGCTCCTTGATACACATTTTAGAAACCTATTATAAGCCTCAGAGACCATTTTATAAGATCTAGGAAAGTTAATTGTGGGGTTTAAATGTCGTTTTCAGGTAGAAGCTACTAAACTTGAAATTTGACAACATATTTCTCTGCAGTTGCTCACTGGACACATTCACCCTAGTGCATACTAAAATGAACATAAGACATCTCTGAACAAAATGGACTTTGAAGGGGTTTAATTTTTTTTTTTTCTAACTATTTCTTTCTTGGCACAAATATATGATGCAAAAACTTGAGAAGAATGACTGTGAAATGCAAAAGATTTGAGTAATACCTAGAAGGGCTGTTGGTATGCCTCTCTACATTGAACAGTGTATTGCATCATGGCATGGTATATTTGTGCACACACACAGTCTTAATTTGCTTGAAAAAACCTACAGTCTTGTCTAAATAAAATGATTTTTTTTTGCAATTCATAGCGTATACAAATAAAAATATATTGCTAATAAGACTCAAAGAAGAATAGAGTCTTTATCTTTTGATGAAATAACCCTTTTAAATATTTTTCAGAATAAAAGAGACTATGCTGCTCTGTACATTATAGTACAGTTTTCTGGGATATTTTCTATTGTTTAAGCACAGTATAATAGTAATTTTGTTACAGCACTAGCACACAAAATAAGAGAATGTAAAAAGAAAGTGATAGAGAAAGCTATCTGTAAATATTAATTAAAAAAACCAAAACACTGTATTCTAAAATTTGTATTCTGCATTGTCATAATCTCATTGCTACAAGTAATATCTTTCTAATAAATTATTTTTTCAATCATTAAAATCGTGATTATAGTAAGGCATATTGAATCTCAGGTTCAGTCATTTTATTTTCTGGAGTGAAGATGCACATTCCCTTCAAAGAGGATTTAACTATAACATTAATTTCCTACTTAATGGATCTTATTAACAGTAAGAGGCTATTGCTAAGAAAAAAAATAGGCAAAATGTTCTTGACAAAAATATTCTGGGGATGGGTGTGGTATGTTTTAAACCACACTCTCATTTTTATTGGGCAGCAGTACAACAGCAGTCCAAAACAAAGCAGAGAGTTTAACTCCAGCAGTGATCTATAACATTAGTTATCCATCAAGACTTCCACTGAGAGACTCCTCTTACGATTTCACCTACAGGATTCGTATTCCATCTTCTTTGAAATCAGTTTATTTTACTGTTTGAATATTTTTGCTCCTCACCAAAACTTTAGGCTGTCATTTGTCAAAGCTTTCCAAGACAAGCAAAATAAGAACCAGTTGATAGCAAAATTTTATCTCAGTGGAAGTTCACGTGGACTGCTACTGCATGCTTCAAAAATGCTTGCTATACATATGAATATTATTCACAATTTTATTCAGTACCAATCCATAACTTTCCTCTAACTCTCTTATAAGTTTCCAGGACACTGAACAGAAGGAATGATGGAACAGAACCTGACACAAAAATTTAGGAGAGCTCTTATGAGGGGAAAAACCTGTGCCCTTTATTGCGCTCTGGAACCTTTTATTAAAACGAAACAAAACAAAAAAGGTCAGCATGTATCAAGTGCCTTCCAACTCTGATGTTATGGTTGCAAGACTGAGGTGAGCAGTCCATAACATTGATGTCGCTTGAGATTTATAATGCATACTTCATTCACCATTAACAAGGAGAAATCAATCAGAGCTGCCATCATATGAAAATATGTAGGTCTGAAAATAGATTTGTTAGCACTCTAGATCACTTGAGGACTCTGGGTACTCCCAGAGTGGTTTGTGACAAACTCCTCCATATGCCTCTATGCTCCCAAAAGGACTGAATAAAACATTGCAAACAAGTTTGTAAAAAAAAATTCCTTCAGATGAGATTACATCATAGGAGTATGAAAGCTACTGGACAAGGGGACAACAGGACTAAAAACATACAGCATTAAATGTCCCAGTGTAGTAGTGTGATTTACATCCTTACTGTGAAAATGGAATGGTCTTGTCAAAATTCCCTACCATTGGCAGATGCCAGTCCAGGCTGTTGTCTGAACCACATTTTGACATGGTCTAGGAAAGTAACATGGCAGTCAAAATCACACTGTGAGTCAAGTTAATAACTAACTAGGGAGGTCCCTGGCTTGGATTGTGTCAGGCTGTGGCTTGCTTTACTAGTAAATCCTTAAAAATACCTAAAATCCTTCCAATTCACTATGGATACCCTAGAGAAGAGAAAAAGAATGTGAGTATTGTCAAAATAACCCACATCATCTGATAGTTAGGGGCTGTGTGATTTTCTCAGAGATTTAGTTGTCCCTTCATTTTCAGTATCACCATATAGTTTTCTCTGTAAGATTGTTCAAACCCTTTTTCAAGTCGTTTTAGTTATCAGCATCCGTGGTTACCATAGCAAGCCTAACTCCATATTGAATGAAAAACTCCTGTCTATTGTCTATTTTGAACCACTGATCAGTCAGTATCATCTGGTTCACTCTGCTCCTGGTGCTAGAGAATTGAACAAGTGCTAGAGAATTTTGCCTTTGGCACTGTTCAGCTCTCAGGGATTGGACCTGACTTCAAAAACAGGGTGTCAGTTGAGGGTAAATGATCAGGGAGAGATCTGGAAGAGAGCCTGAGAGAGAGCCTGTAGAGAGAACAGAGGGGACTCTACACCTGGCCCCAGGCACACACGTGGTACCCTTGTGCTGACCTACCTCACCGTGATGTCAGCCCTGAAGGACAGAGGAGTCAAGTCTCTCCTGAAAATTGAGCTTACCTGTGAGTAAGGGTTTTGATATCTTATGGGAACAGACAGCTGTTCTGAAAGTCTCATAGATTTCGACTTGGACACAATCACTGTGTATCCGTGAGAATTCAGTTTATACCCTTGGGAATTGTAACATCAACAGAAGCAAGAAGCATGAACAACAGGAGTGTGGACACCCGCAGAAGGCAGTAAAACTGGCTGATATGTAGCAAGAATTTGTGTTGGTTATAGACAACCAATAATATTGTATTGTAGTTAGTTAATAGCCAATGAACACACAACATGAATACTAAGAAATGGTATAAAGGAGGCTACGTTGTGTTAGAGAAAACTTTCTTAGCCCGGAGCAGTTGATGTGTGTGTGTGTGTCGTGACCGTCTCAGCAAGGACAATATCTGAGCATTGTAGTATTCACACTAACAATTTAGTCCAAAACTGTGACAGGGACACAGGATTCAGAGCCCCTTTTAAATCCTACTTCAGCCATCTGTTTTCCATACTGAACTATCCAAGTCTAATGCTGTTTTACCTTATATGAAACCATTATAGTTCACAGATTATTCTTTATGACTTCTTTATACCTATTCTGTCTCTACCTTATTTTGAGAAATACTATTGGGTCATCACGGAGGTACACAATGGTTTACTTTCTGTTCTTTTCCTAATAATCATATATTTTTGTTATTTCTTTTTTGAATTGGGTCAGTAATTCACAAAATTATCTGTCACAGCCGTACAATAAGTTTACTTACAACAAGCTCAGGGCCAAACATTTATAAGAACGAATGAGATTTATTTTTTGTAGGTGTTTGTGCTACATCTCTTTATGCATCTATTTATTTATGTTTTTCATTATATCTCTACAGAAACATATGAATATCTCAGTGAACTTTATCACTTTTGTCTCCACTCCATTTTCCATCACCATAAAGAGGAAAGCTCTATTCTACTACACAGAGATAATATTCCTGTAATAATAGTAAATCAGCAATTGCAAAACCTGGATGTATGGTAAATTCTAGGTTACATTCTGGAAATTTTGCTTCACATTCTAAAATGAAGTATGTTATCAGACCTTAAATTATACATAGTGATGAGTTGAAAGGTTTTGTTTTGTGGCCACTATTACTACACAAATGTAGGTAGATTTGGCTCCTCAGTGTAAAGTAGGAAATAATCTTCCTCACATAATGAGCAGTCACTAATGGTCTGATGCTCTGGACTATTAGTTTCACTAATATGGAAGAAACTAGTCAAGGTCATGCTTAATAACCAGATTGATGAGGCAGTAATGTAAGCAAGAGATGTTCTTTTGTATAACCAGAAATCTGGAGCAATCAAAAGACTAGAGGCAGGCAAGATTTAGTAATCTAATTGTCACAGATTTGGAAGGGATTAGAAAGGAAGGAGAATAAGATTACCCAGTTACTTGGAACTTTTTATTCGTAGCTGGATTGTGGATTGACAATATAATTTAATCAACGGTGACATCAATTTGATTTATATTCATACAGTAAAGAAGGGTTTTGAAAAATCACCTTCTTTACTTAAATTAAAATTTGCATTATTATAACCTATGCATTTTACTCAAAATCTCTCCTATTTATTACATAGATGATTCTTCTTCACAGTTGCTGTTTAAACTAGAAAATTCCTTGTTTCAATCAACTTTAACTAATTGTTGAGTTTGCATTATATCAGTTATCAATTGCATCATATCATTGTTACTAAAAATGTCTTTTTCTTTGTATAAATCAATAGGAAAAAGTGGTGCTTTAAGAATAAAACTGGAAGTAATGACCCTACTCAGAGAAGCTTAAAGTCTAAATGAAATAGAAAACACAATGAGAAGTGGCAGCATGGAGGGAATGAATAAAGAAAATGGAAAGAAGAAAACTGAAGGGGGAAACTGTCCTTGGCAATATTATTTAGGAACACAGAAGTAGCTCTTAATATTTTTCAACAATTTTTTCTCACCTTATCTTGTTGTTGCTGTTTCAGTCTTTGTAAACATGTAAATTCAGATTAAAATTTTTCACGGTATCATTGGAACATTGCCCCTCCCACCCCACCATCCCATTAATCTAATCTATTAGAAGGATTTATTCTGAATATTTAGAAGAATGGAGATAAAGTTCCAGAATTCCTAAGAAGAGTTAAAAGCACATAGCTATAAAGATGAAAAAAATGAAATAAAATGCAATAAGGCAAAAGAAGAAGGCAGCAAAACTGCTGTCCTTCAGTGGAAATGCATATATTCATGTATACGAACACATCATGTGATACTGTCATATATCAAACTGAACTGCTTCAGTCATTTTCCTTATGTCTTGTTTTTCAAAGGAATTAAATAATTAGGGTGGGTTTTTTTAAAGTGAAGTGAAAGCATAGTGAAATAACAAGTAGATTAAAGAATAATTATTTAAAATAGAGATATGTATCACATGGAGAAAGACATAAAATATGGCAATTCTAGAAATAATAATAAAACAATTTGGGCATCAGAATTCACTTAATCTTTCTTATGTGCAAATTTTAAAAATATTACAATAAACAAATAAGCAAACAACCCTTTCCATTAAGTAATAATTTTACTCTTCATGTAGTGTGTTGTTCAATTTATAGTTCCATAAAATACAAAATTTCTTCCATTGAAGTATGAAAATCTTTTATTTATCCTTTATAATAGATCTATTTTCAATATTAATTCTGTAATTTTGTGTATTTTATCAATTTGTTTTTTCCTGAGTGACATTTTTTATCTAGGAAGAAAAACATGAGAGATTTCTCATTACTCCTCTTCCAGTGTGTTGGGCTATGGCCAGTTGAGTCTACTCAGTGTAACATGTATGTAAGTCATAGAGGCACCTAAATAAGGTAAAAATAAATAAAAATTAATTATCTGATAAACAAGGAATATATTGAACACACAAGGTCATTAGCCATTCTTTTTTTTTTTTTTAATTAATATACCTAGAGATCCCTCACATTAATCAAAAGTATAGGAAACATCATCCTCATTAAAAAAAACTAAGATAATTTTTAAAAATTGAAATGAGAAAAATACATCATGAATTAAAATTTATGTTTAAAAAATTAAAACTATCCTTATAATAACTTAATAAATATATGTTCTATCAATAGAACACTTTCAAAATATATCAAGTCATAAACAAAATTGTAGGAAAAGAGAAGCTGATAGTAAGCAGTTCATTCAAGTACTTCTAAAGATATTTAAAGATAGAAAGATAAGGGTTGCTATTGTTTTCTTCCTAACTATATGTATTTATTTATCATTTAAACTTTGAAACTCATATTCCTTTCCTGATTCCTGTAAAGAAAGAAACTGTACTATCTTTTCTTGAACACTGTAACAAACTGGGGATTGCAACATCAGATGGACATTGAGTGAAAAAGAAAAGAATAAATATTTCTGTATTAGAAAATGTAGTAACTTTTCAAATATTTGCAATTCTAGTTGTGAAAGTGCTAGGTTAGCCCCTTGTCTGGTACTTACAAGTATCCAGGCAGGAATGAATGGTGAACTGTTCCCTGTTCTTCAGAGATGCAACATCTGCACCATCTTTGTTTTAGGGGACTGAAATCAGAACACAAGTTAATTTGAAGCCTTGTGAACAGTGAAAAATATGATAAATCAAGGAAAATACAGGAGAAAAAGGTGAAGCACACATGAAAATCCTTAAAATAAATATGACCTTTAAAGAAAATACCATAATATCAATCAAATAATAATAATAATAAATAATATACTGGTTTTATATACTAATTAGGTTAAATTTTTCATCCCCTTTCTAAACATTAAGTTTGAAATCAGTCATGACCTGTGAAGATACATAATATTTTCCATCTGTTTGGCATGTGTCTTCTCAAAATAAAACTCCAGGCATCAGAACACTTTTCATTAAAATTTTAATTCATATTAACAAAATACTGTTACATTTTGTTAATGATAAATAGATGCAGACAAAGTAAAGGAATATTTTCTGATAGGGAGAAGTGTCTTCACGCCAGTTGTGATTGCCTGATGGTCTGGGAACACCTCCATGGAGAACTGTGAATAAAATGTTGGATGTGGTCTCTTTCCAAATCAAGGTTACTGGACTTACTGAAGAGGAGCTCAGGTAAACCCTCGGTACCTCTTGCTCCCAGAGATGGACAGCGACTGCACAGGGACTTGCACACCACACTGGAGCACTACAGGGCAGCATTCTTCCCTGAGCTGGCTGCACAGAGACGTAGATGCCTCTGCTCTATTTTCACTACCAGCAACTGGGAATGCCTCTCAGTACTCCCAGAGCCAGATGGTGTGGATAGGCTTTCCTTTCGGCTTTACTGCAGGTTATCCTCAGCCATGAAATCAACTTTTACCACTAAAAAACCCAGCTCATTGTGCTCTGAGTGTAAATTAATGCACATTCTGCCAATTCTAAGAATCATGAACTGGAATGAAGCAGGAGGCAAAGCCACACTGTCAGAATGAATATGCCAATAGGAAATCTATCTAATTTTTAAAACTGCACAGATGCTTGTCCTCTGCTTATACTGAGTTAAGAGTTACTTTTATCTGTGCCTGATAAGCACAGGTTTTATTAGGGATTTTATGTTTTGGTTATTCAAAGGCTCTAAAGCAGATTTTAGAAACAATGAGTTTAGAGACAGTAGCCAATATTGTTAAAAATTACTATTACTGTCTAATTCATAACACTATATTTTAGACTTGAAAGTAATCTTCCTGGTAATTTAAAAAAAGCAATTATGTTTCATTTGCTGAGTCTTCAAGATTTAATAATTTTTAACTGGATAAATATAGACATGTTACTGTGACATTGGTTTATTTAAAATTAAGTGAATTTCCAGATTTCAAGCTTTCTAATAATGAAATTATAGACAAGGGTTATCCAAGATCTTAAACTAATGTCAGTAACACATAGAAAATCAAAATCGTACAACAAACAGGATAAGTTTTTATTTCCACCTTCAAAATATGTTTTTGTTTTAAAATATACTGTTCCAATTACAGAAATCATGTTTTTAAGGGAAGGTGCTAGAGTATCATCCAAACTCTCTTAACTTACTATACCATGTAAATCAGTTTTAATAAAGTACAACAAAGGTAAAAACACAGTTTCATGTACAATAAGCAGTAAGATGTGAGAAATAGAATATCTCTTTTAATAACTCAGGAATGTCTGGATCACTGTTCTACTGGTGTTATTGGAAGAGTTACTTTTTTGATGTCAGCAAAGACAAATAGTAATTTCTTTTTCTCTTTTTCTTTTTTTTCCTAGCACTGTTGCTGTTGTCTCTGGCTCCAAATTCATGGCAACTTTCTTCGTGGATTTATTGATTTTCATCAGAAGGATTGGCAAGGAGATGTGGAAAATAATCCCTCCCTTTTTTTATTAAAATTTTCTAAACCGATGACAGTTTTCAGAAATAAAACACATAAATTTATAAATTAATTTTTAAGTAAAATTATTAAGTTAATAATATATAATAGCCATAAATCCATAATATTTACTTTACAGGATTTTATTTTGGCTTATTGTCCACTTGTTCGTTTAGCAAAGTATAGCCCATCACAGAGTTGTTAGCACTCTGGAGCCAGGACAAAGACAAATGTTCAAATTCAAATTCAAAGTTCAAATTCAACTTCCTAATCAAGAAAAACAACACTTAAAACACCTATTAAATGAAGTGCCATAATTGCAATAATTTAGTGATATAGACCTGATATTTCCAACTAAAATTGTATTTTGATCTGTCTCTGACAAAGACTTTGTCAAAACTATCATACTTTTCCATACTGGACTTCAATCTGAACTTCAGTGCTAATTAAAATAATGACAGTTTTTGCTAGCTTTAGAGGGCTCTCAATCTACAATTAAGACAGAAGGAAATTAGTGTTATACTACCAAAGGACACAGAGAAATAACCTAATATGAAGGCCAGGTTGGATGGGGTTTTGAGCAACCTGGTCTAGTGGCAGGTGCCCATGGCAGGGTGGTTAGAACTAAATCATCTTTAGGAACCCTTCAACACAAACCATAGAAACATAAGATTCTATAATTCAATAATGTTATTTTAATATTCTAAAGAGTAAACAGTTCCTGTAATTTTATTTTATTTTTTTAATGAGACCTAGAGAGCAAACAGTAATGAGTGGTGAACCTCAATACTCTATACTGGGACCAATACTATTTAAGATCTCCATTAATGACATGGACAGTGGGATGGATTGCACCCTCAAAAAGTTTGCAGATAACCCCAAGCTGAGTGGCGCGGTTGATCCTCTAGAGGGACAGGATGTCATCCAGTAGAAAATTGGCAGACTTGAGGAGTGGGTCCATGTAAACCTTATGTAGCTCAACAAGGCCAAGTACAAAGCAATATTCAATATCAATAAAGACTGGGGGATGAATGGATTGAGAGCAGCCCTGCCAAGAAGGACTTGGGGGTGCTGGTGGATCAAAAGATGGCTATGACCCATCAGTGTGCATTCACTTCCCAGAAAGCTGGCTGTGTCCTGGACTTCAAAATAAGTGTGGCCAGTAGATCAAGGGATGAGATTCTGTCCCTCTACTCCCCTCTTGTTAGACTACACCTTCAGTACTGAATCCAGTTCTGGACCCCCCAATTCAGGAGAGCACTGATGTGTTAGAGTGAGTCCAGTGGTGGGTCATGAAGAAGATCAGAAGCCTGGAACACTTCTCCTATGAAGAAAAACTTCAAGAGTAGGGTCTGTTCACAAGACAAGGCTCTCAGGAGACTTTACTGGGGTCTTTCAAGAATTACAGGGGTCTTGTAAGAAAGATGAAGAGAGATTTTTTACCAGTAATGGAATCATATAATCACATTCCTGATTTTTCATCTTCTTCACTGCCATATCTCTTCAATATTATGAAATATGTGGATGAAATAGTACTTCCTATATTGCAGTGACAGTACAAAATGTCTGTGAAAGATATAAATCTCATTAATTTAAGCATAGACTCAGGAGTCATTAGTATATTCAAGATTTCTTCGGATGACAGGACTGAAATTAATTTCAAGCGGGTGACATTTAAATTTAGGTGTCTGCTTCCATTATCATCAGCAGAGATCAGTGGAGCCCACAGAACAAACGCCATGTGAGGGCCAAGCCAGTCAGCTGTCCAGACATAGCTGATAATACCTTTTGAAAGGCACCAGGATATGTTAGAGAGCCACACAGAGATGGC
Source organism: Daphoenositta chrysoptera (assembly GCA_013397915.1). NCBI lineage: Eukaryota > Metazoa > Chordata > Aves > Passeriformes > Daphoenositta > Daphoenositta chrysoptera. The sequence continues at coordinate 1,381,984 of VZRO01003782.1, read as the reverse complement.
AGATAAGACACTCAGGAGACCGACATCACTGCTGAACGGCAGCTGGAGGACAGCCAGTATTTGCTGTGGTATCACTCATCTTCCTGGACAGCTCTGTGGAGGCATTTGAACAGAGTCCAGTGTGTCTGCTAAATGTCTTCACGGAAGGCCAGGGAAGAATTACAGTTGGCAAAGCTGAACTTCAAAATTAACCTAGTGGTTCATTTGCAGTTTATAGGCAATTCTCTTAATGAAAAGTTTTTACTGATCAGCATGACTGGACATCAGAAAGACACAAAACACAACAGAGACATAAAGGAAAAAAAGGTGCACAAAGAACTTACTTGGACAGAAGAATCCAAAATTGTATTCTCTGTACTGGTTCACATCTTCAAAACTTTAAGCTTGTTCATTCCTGCTTGACTAAAATAATCTAGAAGAAAGTGTATAAATATGTTGACGTAGCATTATGATGCCAAGATAGTGTACTAAAATCAGATACCAAACACTTTCAAAAATATGGCCAAATCCAAATGTCTGCTGATGCAAGCAGTTCCTTAGAGAGAAATAAATTAATATTAGACCTGTTAAAAAGTTCTCATCACTGAAATAGTTTAACATTTTGGCACTCCACTAAAAAAAACAGAAAATGCAATATTTTAATTTTTAATATTGGTAGATGATAAAATTCTGGAATTCTATATGTATTTTACAACATCAGTAAAACTGATACTTAGTTTCTTATCTACAGTTTCATTTTTCTCAGCATAATAACTAGACAAATATGCCACCAGGAACAAGTGCAATGTATTGTGGAGATGATGTATCAGCAATTTTATATAACTTGATCATTTTTTATGATAACACAAAAATAAAGATCACGTTTCTGACTATAGCTTTGACAAGGATATGCTTAGGTATGTATAAAAGATTCACTGTTCATCTGTTGGTTGGATATTTTACTGTAGAGATACCAACAAAATATGTTTCTCCTTACATTGAAACAAAGTGAGTCCATCTGATTTCTAACTTACTGTCAATGGCTATTATTAAAATGAAGATCATCTTTCGATACATTACTACACTTAGAATATTTGATTTTTTTTAAATTTTATTCTGTGTATTTATCTACTTACACATATCTTTCTTTGAAGAAATTCCTGTGCGAAGGTTTGGGTATAGAACTCTCCAATAATTACTCTCAAAATGCAATCTGAACGTGACTGCACCAGTTTCCTCTATCCTACACAATTATTCATCATGCTCTGAAAGCTCCTCACCTCAAGACATCTCTCTAAAATTCTCCTTAGATAACAATTTTCCACAAAATTATTAAACTTGTTGTATCCATGATGCAGTCTTCTGGTTCTATAAGATCATGCTACCAATTAAATTCTTCATTGCTTTTGATATTCTAGGAGTTCCTTTTGGAAACCAACAGATGTGTTTGAAGTTTTTAATCAATTCTGTTACTGATTCATTCTGACTCTCGGTCATTCTTTAGATTAACATTTGCTTGTCTTTTATGTCTACCTGAGTTACACATGATTTTCTAAGGGTCTCTTCCTGGACCCATTTTTTAGGGTTTATGGCATGCTTACCATACTAAGAGGTTTTTCTGGTATGTGTTCTAATTTTGTGTCAAAGTTTTCAAATCCTGGAAAAATGCTTTACTTTGAGAGTAAGAAGTATACTAACTTGTTAAGACAGACATATTTCATTTTGTAGACCTTCAAAGAAGACAAAGAAAAGCAAGTAATAGTTAAGAATAATGAAAGGCCTCACATATTTTTTCAGGGGTACTTAGAAAGGGATAAACTGTAGCTCAGAAATAAATCATATAAGAGGGTCTTCTATTTTCTTAAGTTTTGGATCAATGCTATTGCAAGCATGATAATTGAACTACAGTTTGGGAATTCATGTTGTGAAAACCAAAGTAGCTGTTTTTATTAGTATTTTTAGTTAGAAATTGAAAAATTGCAGCTATTTGAATTGGCAGAATTAGGGTTTCTGTAAGGCCTACCGCAGAAATTGTTAGAAATGTTTCTTTAGGTACTTCCAACTCCTAATTTTCTCATTAAAGGAGAAATGAAAGTGAATAATTTAAAAGTATCTGCAGGCAGAGCAGTTTTACCACTCTTAAGGAATGAAGCAAAAAGTTAAGAACGTCATCTGTCTGAAGGCATGTTCAGAGATGACAGCTTGACTACTAAGATCCAGTACTGTCTGCAGATATCTCAGGAGACTGGCAGACTCATTCCATATGTTACTTTTTATTTACCTCACTGACACTGGATTCTGCATTTAGGTGCTGAGACAATTACAGGTCCCTTAGGACAGACAACGGGCTTTGTTCTGTTCATAAAGGCAGACTTACTTTCTTAGTCTTTAGGAACATGCACATTAACTTAATTTTTAAAAAATATTATTTTCAGATAAAGCTGGGTAGATGGTTCTCCACATCTTAGGATAAAGGGAGAAGAGAACTACTTATTTTCCTTTTTTTATCTACAGGCCAATTCTCTGTCCTGAAATAGCTGTGCAGACCATAAGTAGAGAAGTTTCTGTTAACATCCAGGCTGTATTAAAATAACAATACAAATATAATTCATGTGTCTTGAAATTATTCATTTCAGCTAAAATAATAGCAAATTTTTTTAATGTCTAGTCCTTAGACATAGCTTGTGATGGAATTTCCTGCTGATGATATTTAAAAAAATTATTTTGAAGATTATTAATAACTAGTAGCTACAATAATCAAGTCAATTATGCATTTTATATATAATATTTATTATAAATATCAATTAAACATTATTTTTAATAGTAAAGTTTTCTTTGGGTTGTGAAGATTAGTACAAAAATTCTCCATTTTCTGCTTTCTGAGAGTAGAATATAAGGCACCAAATTTTCATTTTGCTCAAATCTAAATGAACTAAGCTAACATGATATAACAATATCAGTCTTGGTATCTTTGATATACTGGAGGTGTACATTATTTTCCTAATTTTCACTGTCTGCTGTATTATAATACAATGACCTGTGTCTAGCAAGAAATTACTATAGTGAATTATTAGAAAGCAAGCAATTATACAATAAGGCAGAAAGAGAAAAGGCAATAAAAGAGAAGAAAAAATGTTTTTCTAAACGAATACATATACTTCAAAAAACAGGATATAAGATTCATTTACACAACTTCAGGGGAAATAATTTAATTTTATTATCTATTCTCTTAGTCTTAAAACTCAAATATTCATTATGCACCTGATAAAAAGAAAGACAAATTATTAGACAATTATTTTAGTTTGTAGTGCTGAGTAAATAATATTAGAATGCAATCCAACTGTGGTTACTTAAACTGAAAGATAACTGAAGAGGAGATTTCTACACTGCACTGTACACATTATGTTCAGAGGGGGACTGTTCTTCAAAATATTATCAGTCTATCTTCATTGCAACAGGACTGGGTAAAACTAATAACCATTTTGTTAAAAGTAAAAGAAAGCATCCCTTGATGCTCTATTTCTAAAATGGAAGACCTAACTTTTTTTTTTTTTTTTTTAATTTAGTACTAATATAACTAAACAAGAAATAGACCAGAATCCATGCTGTTGGTCAGGTGGACAGTTGATACAAGGTGTTGTAAGTCCATTGACTTTGCCAAGAAAAATGTTGTATTGAACCAGTAGGAAAGGTTATCTGAGAGTAGAAAAAAGCAACAAAACTCTTCCTGCTGTTTATTTGTTCAACATGTAACAGGTGAATGCAGCAATAAATGACAAACATCCACATGCATTTTAATTACTTATTATTGAATTTTCACTATGCAGTTGTGAATTATGGAGATATTGCATCTTAATTAGAGGGCAGGACAGATGGTCAAAGTTTAGTCTGTATTAAAATAACCTCAGGTGCCAGCTGACTATGTACTTCAAGCAACATTTCATAATAACAAAGCTAATTGTCCAGCCAAAATACAAAAGATGTTCTACGGAAATATTTAGTATAAAAAGTCATTGAAACTATGTGGCTTCTTCACATTTTTTTTCCTTCTGATTTTGTATCAGCTGATAATTTTGTTTAATCTTTTAGCTTTGGGCTAGATAAGCATTAGATCGTTGAGTTTAAGGAAAGAAGGCAGAAATTTAGTTTCTGTCTGAAAGAAATTTTATCTCCATTGCATACACCTCCATTATCCAACAAAAAGCTCAATACTTTAAATTGTTTACAGCTATGATGCTGTACTGGATCAACACAGAAAGAAATGTGCATCTCCTAACCAGAGTCTCCTCTATGACAAAATGTGGAATGTTTTTTCTCCTCTCACCTACCATTTCCTAGGACACACAGCCAACAAAGTTATGGGAAAAACATAACAATAGGAAATGATAATTTAAAAATAATTATCTATTGGACAATTTTATCTATGGTTCTGGGGTTTTTTTCTGTGGCACACTGAAGCCTTGACTTGCTTCCTCTGGATATTTGAGATAGCAAATGCCATGTTTTCTGGCTAGAAGAGTCCATTATGTTAATGTAGTATAACCTCTTCAAAGCAAAAACATAGACCATCCATAAAAGTATAAAAGGAACAATACCAAGTATCATTGTAAAAGTATGCATTCATGCACGCAGAATCTGTGACTTTGTGCAAAAATAGTTTTGCCTTGAATGTGTATGGATAGACTGAATGGGTGTCAGGCTAGTAATGGTTCTTTCTTCTGATCAGAAAATTGGTGAATGAACCTATGAAGGAACAGGTCTTGGAAAAAAACAGTACCAAGCCCACCTCAACAGAAAACCATCCTGTGGTCCATTGAGATACTAAGTACAAAGTGTGGTATGACTCCATCAAGGGTGAGACAGAGAAATGCTATCTAGCTCCCATATCTCAGTGAAATTATTAACCATGTCACAGCATCTGTGGAGATATCTAAATGGCATTCTTATCCCAGTGTAATGGGTTCCTGTCAGAAGAAAATTTCTATATATGGGCTAGAAGGGACTCCAGAGTATTTTGATAACCCAGTCCAGATGACTGATGCAAGATATACCATGATATTCACCCACATCAACAGTACAGGACTTGGTTTTAGATCAGTTTGACCATGTTTCAAAAGTATTTTTCTAGTATTTCCATATTCTTACACTGCTACATTTTAACAACGTTTGAATTTTTCATTATGTGAAAGTAATTACAATACTTCATAAGACCAAACCTTATGAGGGTTCTTATGAGCTTGTGTGTTTACTTCCAATCCAAGATATTCTATGATTCTATGGTAGCTGAACCATATGCTAAAGCAAGTTTTTAAATAACACCTGTGATCTGTATTACTTCAGCAACATACTGAATGATATATTTTTTCAAGAAATTTAGTCTAGGCTTCAATTATACTAATGGTTTACACACAGTATACAATGAAATGTTGCTCCAGTGGGGGCCAAAACCCTGAGTAAACAGTAAAAAATACAATCAGCTAAAAAAAGAGTAAGATCACAATGGTCTATCAGTAATGATTAAGCTTGCAAGTCAATAAACCTCTATTCTGCTTTGTATTGAGCAGGCAAAAGTTATTTAAACATTTTCTGCACGTTGAGCATATGCTGCTACTTTTGGAAGGCTTGTGCTGATTTTGCTAACTGACAAACAACATTTTTCAAATACACTTCTGAGGACAATATCCTCCACTGTGTTTTCTAAGGAAAGTGAGTTTGTAAATGCAAGTTCAGAACAGCAAAATTAATATAACAGCATTTATCACCAAGCAATTAGAATAGATTCAAATATGCATGTTTGCTAATGTACACTTCCCATAAGAATAACAGAAAAAAGCTTTTACTAATTACTTTCCCCCACTGCTTATTTTTTAATTGGAAATAGATACCATTTTTCCTAACAGATTTGCTTGTTTTCTTCATCTATAGGAAACATTATTGCCCAGATTCTCTTCAAGTCCAAACGAGTGTAGTAATGCTGAAATGCGTGGAGTGCTGGGGAAAAGAAACACAAAAAACCCAACAAGGGACCTAAAAGAAAACAGTAATAACAAGGATATAAATCTCCTGAAATTGTTCCTAAATTAACAGATTTATTATTGTTATCTTTACCTCCTTAGCACCTAGTGATATGAACCAGACTGGTTGTGTGTGAACACAATTAGCTGCAGGCAGGCACATCCTTTAAAACGTGATTTTGTGATAATTATCCCCCAGTGAGAATGGATTCCTGATGCTTATAAATTTGATGATAAGGTGAAGAAATTAAATTACAGAACACGGGTAGTAAGTGGAAGGAACACATGAGTTTACACATGAAATTCAGAGCAAAGTACAAATGTCATTTTTATTCAGCTCAGTGAGGAGAGAATGATGCTGTTTTATGGCTGCTGGAGAAACCACAGAGTAGCTGAACAGTCAACATACACTTCCTCATTCTATCTGCAAAGGGGTTTTTCTAGAGATGATGCAGCACCAGCTTCAAATATCATTGGTAGAGTTAAACTGATATGCATATTGCTAGGGAGATTACAAGAAGCAGTGGTCTGTATTCAGACAGGGATGTTATTCTGTGGAATGCCAGCTGTTTAGTTACAGTACATGTTAATAGTTAACTTTAATGTTATGTTTAATTATGTTAATGTTTAATAGTTAAATATTAATAGTTTCTTGAATGACTAAACAAAGGTACTGTATAAACTTAGAAGTATTCCACCCTGATGAAACAAATGCCTGTTGTCCCCTGATGTCAAAATAGGAGGTTTTGCTTGCATAGGTATGCTAATGCCATGCCTGTCATCGATATGAACAGTTTAAAATCATAGAATTATTTGGATTGGAAAAGACCCTTAAGATCACTGAGTCAAACCATAAACTTCACACTGCCAAGACCACTAAATGCAAAATGAATTGAAATGAAAGTCTTGAAATGAAAGTCAACATAAGGCAGACAGAGCATGGCCTGAGACTGACACAAACAAATAGGTAAAAGCTGAACATACTAGAAGTTACTGATTATCAGAAGACCATGCTCCTAAGATAGAGTACTACACAGAATAAAACTAATCTAGCCAGAATAAAGATGCTCTGTTATGGTAAAACAGATTAGTTTTGATCCTAAATTAATTTCAACATGTTGGTTAATGAGTTAATATTTTTTAAAAAACTTACAGAATTCAAGCACAGTAAGCTTGTCAAAAGCATGTCAGTTCTGGCTGACATGCCACAAAGCTGATGACTAACAGGTGGTGATGAGAAAATTCCGAAAATAGCTTTCAGCTGTTTCTGACTATGTAAGTAGTTCTAGTTTCCAAATCTCAGGACCAGAAGCCTTCACAGGTTTTTTTTCTCCCTTCATTTATAGACTATTTAGATGAGCTCACAGTTATGTGACAGAAGTTAGGGTTTCTTTTTTTCAGCTAGGCTTGCTTATTTGAACACCAATATTCGCATGAGTAAAAGGAGCATTTAGGAACTGACAGTCTCAAGACCATATGGAGCAGTGCACGTAGGAAGAAAGGTTGGTATGCAGGTGAGATGGGGGCAGGAGTATATCTACGATTTTGCTAGTATTATAACTGTTAAAACATTATTCATGCTCTTGCATGAAATTAGGGCAAGTGACTACTGGTTTACTGTATTCATTATAAAATTCTATTTTATCTCCTATCTTTAAAAGATCCTTTTTCTCTTACTTTTAACTAGCTTTTTATTCTTCAATCTCCTTATTGCTTATGCATTTGCTACTCTTCTCCATCCTTAGGATACTCAGTTAAAAAAATCATAGATATTAGCAGGATTTAAAGATATTTTTATTAAACCCTAATTATTCTTATAAGGCAACACTGGTAAAAAATTATTATTTATCCTAGCACAATGGGACTTTTTAGTAAATTAATATCTGTCTCAGGGTATTACTCTAGTACTAGCTTTTGACACAGGTGTGCAGTGCATGTGCTTAGCTAGCTTATCTCCCTGACATTTGTACAGTATTTGTACATAACTGTTTAAGAAAATATGCATAAAGTTTTGGAGCAAAAGTGACTTTCTTTTTTTTTTTTTTT
>VZRO01003782.1:1301600-1373938 GCA_013397915.1 Daphoenositta chrysoptera | reverse complement strand
TTTTTTTTTTTTTTTTTTTTTTTTCCTAAGTTTTTGCAAAGCAATAGTTTATTCTGGCTAAAGGTTACTGAACCTTACCTGCTAGTATGGCTTTTTGTGTTATAATATGGCAATAGTTGGAAAACAGAACATTAATTTTTCTGAAAAAGAAGACTGCTTTAGAAACAAATCAAAGATCCTCTGAATAATAATAATAAAGTAAATTAATTTTTGGTGTGGATTTGAGGTGGAATGTGATGTCTCTCTTGCATTTGTATTTACTTCCATTAAACTGGAGTAGGCATACATGATCAGATACAGATTCTTTTGCTGTCAACAGAAACAAAACAAGCTCAATTTTTTTTGTTTGTTGGTTTCTCTTGCTAAGTGAAATTAACCTATTTGAGTAGAACATAAAAATCTTGCAACGAAGAATGTTAAAAGTCTTGGGGAAATCAGTGGTACACTGGTTTCAGAGAAAACTAGTGGCTGTTTTTATGATAAGGATTAACTGCCTTAGCATAGACATGAAAGCTTATGAATCAACAGATTCAAGTGACCACAAGCCAATGATTAGTTTTGAAGATGTCATGATTCACACCAAGTCCAAAAGCAGGGTTTAGATATATAATATTAAAACAACATACAACTTTTCTATGTTTGTAAAAACTAGCATAAGAAAATACATGTCTATTAAAAGAAAAAGAATTGGTTAAAAAAATCCCAAACCAAAAAACCCTAAACAGACCAGAAGAAAACCTATGGATTTGCTTCTTGGTAAAGTGTGTTTTTGTTAGGTTGGTTGGATCAGCTGTTATTCGCTCGAGTTTTTAAGAATAAATGGATTTATTTCTTACTGTCTTGTACCAAAGCACCACTTATACTAAAAGATAAGTTCAGTGATCTTTCAAGTTACTTTCTAAGGGCCTATTCTATTAGGATGGACCAAATTTCTGGGTTACATGTCGTTTCTTTTTTTGTCTCACCCACAATTTTTTAAAATATTATTATTCCATTCATGCCATTCAATTTAAGGCCTGATTATCATATTTTTTCAATTTTTATGTCATTTTCATTGCCAGTTCTGCAAAACAGAAGAAGAAAGTCCACGGTGAAACACTCTCCCTCAATTAGCTCTTTATTTTATAGCTCCCATTCCTGCTCACCCCACATATAATTAATGGAAGGAAAGATAGTAAAATTCAGTAATACTTTATAGTCTTCCTTTGTATTATTTTATCCGGTGCATACCAGTCCTATTTGTCTCTTTCACATAGGCCATAATTCTAAAAGATTAGTCAGTGCACAATGCTGCCAACTGTGTAATATTTTATATTAATCTCTACCCAACCTGCTAGAATAATTTATAATTCAACTCCTGGCATCTGGAAAAAGTCCCATCTTCTATATTTAGTCCTTATATCAATATTATTATCTACTTTTCAATACATTTAATGTAAAGGAGATAATCCCAATTTCATAAATAAGACCTTTTCTTCATCACTACATTTTGACAAAATACTTCTAAGTTACCACTGTTTAGGGAATTTTTCCCCCAAAATATTCTAATCCATTCATTTTGTGTTCTTCTTGAATGGCTTGCTATCACCATCTGTTTATGGTCCAAAGTATCCTTGAGTTCTCTGAGTCCTTCAATATGGTCACTTCCTTCTTTCCAAACCTGATCAACTTCCTATGACTAAAGTTTTTAAGGTTACTCATGCAGTAGAATAATGTAAAAAGAGAGAAAGTTAGATGCTGATTACATTAGTTAATTGAAGTTTGATTTTAAGAGATTTATTAGTGTCTTCCCTATTTGTGTTTATTTGCTTGTTTGGAGTGTTTTTTTACCTTTATCTTTTCCTTGCGTTTTCATCCCAAACTGTTTTATTTTGGAAAATACTTGCACAATTACAATGGTTGTCATTATTTCTAGCACTATTGTTTCATTATCCAACTTAAGTAACAGACAGATTTGATCCTCAGTTAGGCCTCAATATTCAGCTTTATGCCTGTGAACGAGTCATTAAGTTGCCTCTCCTTTTAGTTATCCGTCATTTCGTCATATAGATATTTCTAAATCTTAGTATTGTATGCTCTGGGAACCAGATATAACAGTGGAGAAAGATAATAAACAATCACCTTTTGAAACATCATTCTTATTTGGCATTTCAATCACAATTGTATTATCGTATTGTTCGTTCTCTACCGTGAATTATAGGAACTCACCAAATCTGTTTAAATACTCCAACAGTTCCTTTATGACACACTATCCATATGACAAACCTAGTCTTCCACAAATGTACTGTACAAGAATGTTCTTGAAGAATTCTTTACATCCCTTCCCTCTTCTGCATTTACCCTTTTTTCCTCCTATTCCATTTTTTTCAGCATTGAATAACAGCATTATTTTTAATGTTATATTTTAATTCAGCTGAAATTTGTACAGAGCCTTGATCTTTTTTTCCTTTTTTTCTGTTGTCTTACAGTTTGAGATGTAACTGAGATTTCCATCTTTATTAATATATCACTGTATAAAAGGGAAAAGAGGTAAAGATGGAATCTTGCATGCTAATTCTTGTAACTCTCCCAAAGAATTAAATAGAAAACTGAGTATTCATCAGTGTCTCTGTTAACAAAGGATGACATAGACAAAACAGGCATAGAATAATAGGGTTTTATGTAGTGAGCCCTGTAAAATTCCTACTATGTTAAACTGTTAGTGAAAGAGTCTCTAGAATTCACCCAATTACCTAGGATTTTGCCAGAAATATAATCTGTAATATTCAAGGCTCAAATAGCATCCAGCTGAAAAATGCTTCAGAAATTGTATCTGCACCCATAATTGGTAAACAGCTCCCTCTAGGTAAACTTCAAACTAAAGCTGACCTTCTTCCCTGTGGTTCACTCCATTTCATGAGATAAATATGTGAGTGTTTCTTCCTGGCTAGCTTTGCTGATGAGGATTAGTCTGTATAAAATAAGTAGCATGCTCCAAGTCTTAGCCATTAGCAGCTGGAAAGCAGGTGTTGTAATCATTTGGTATCCTTTAGCAACACTTCAAGTCCATATTGACTTTTGTCAAAGAAAAAAGAAGAAGAAGGGGACTGTGCTTCATGGCACAACTTTTTACATGCAACTTTTTACAGAAATCCTGTGGAATTTTTTTAATGTTTTAATCTGCAATAATTATACAAACATATTTTCCTGCCAACACTTTTGGATGATTAATTTAAAACTTATCAACATACACTTGGAGGATAGGTGAGATATCAAAATGCAGCTAAAGTTTCAGTAACTGAATTTCATCCTAGACACTCATCCACTGTAGCTGGGATATAAAGATTCATTGCTTAATTCAACTACCGAGCTGAATTAAAAGGGTTGAGTTAAGGCACAAGACCTAGGATCTGTAGGACAACCTAACCTTTCTGGATGAACAACTAGAAGCCAGACTTGGTGACACTGGCCATCACAAATGTTATTATATATATCTGACTGTGCCATTTGTCAAGCCTGTAGGTCAGAACTGGGCATCTTTATTTAGGCATTTAAAAGTAGGAATTACAATCTTGACCTGAAACCTGCCCTGAGTACAGACCTAGCAAGAACTTACTGTGCCAGAACATTTTTTCTCATGCATTAACATTTATGTCAATTGCTTTTACTAACTTGAGAAAAATGTGATTCTTTATTCATGTCTGACCTGTATGAGAATTTTGCAGACAGTGGATCCAGATGTTTACAGATCCTAAATGTGTCTCAACAGTGTTTTGATCACTTTCTGTGAAACCTAACAGTGCAGCCCAAGATTTTCAGAGTCAAAAAGGTGCCGTTAGGCTTGAAAAAGACATTACATAAAGACATTGTTTAGCAGTGCCTATTCAGGATGTAAATTAAATTAACCTGTCTGTAATCACTACTTGTTCAGAGCAGAGACATAAAACAGAGCTGGTAATATCACTGTCATTTTTATAATAAATTAGAGTCTAAATATGTCTCAGAAAGTCACCTATCTTTAATGCCTCTTGGCTTAATCTCAAAAGTTCCCCCATCCCAGAAGGGTGTCTTTACCACTGAATCTGGCTTCCTTTTTCTCCTTGTGTCACTACATAGGCTAACTCAAGTGGGAAGAGAATATAGGAAGACTCTAGCCTGTCCTCCTTCTTGATACAGGGCATCTCTGAGATCCAAAGATGTTTCTGTCCAGTTGGGTCTTGAAACTCCCAAGGCACAATCTCTCTGGAAAAACTTCTACACTGTACAGTGGTCTTCAAGACCTCAAGCCCTGGTCCCCCAGTAGTCCCTCAGAGGGCAAGTGCTCCACTCTGATTGTTCTGATGGCCTTCTGCTGAACTCACTCCATTTTACTGATGTCTGTCCTAGTCTAAAGAACACCAAACTGGATGCAGCAATATTTGTGTGATCTAACAAGTGGGGGGATGATAATCACTTCCTTGGACCTGCTGCCTCTGCTGCTAACACAACTCTGTGTGCTGTTGTTATTTCTGCTGCCAGGACACATTGCTGACTCCAGTTCACTGTCCTCAGGGAGTTTTTCCCAAAGCTGCCTGTATCACTGCTGAATTTCTGTATTCCTGTTGCCCTATTCCTACAGTCTGTCACCATTTCTTTGGCTGACAGGAGCCCCAGCCTCACATTGACTGGTTACTCCACTTTACAGTCAAAGGAAAGCTTCATGAGAAGTGAACTGTGTCTTCACCAGATACTTGACAAAGATTTTGAACAAGATACATTGATGTTTCCCAAAACGCTGCTAGAGTTAAGTGTCAGTATCCAAAAATATTTTGTAAATAGATGGAATTACTTTGTGTAAAGTAGTCTACTTTTGTGTACAGTGATGTCTGAAATTTATAAATATGCACATATGTTTTAATATAAAATCCCTAATATAATTTAATGAATCATAACATTTTGATTTGAAGCACGAAAACATAAGTAGCTTAATTCAAACGAAGAAAATTATGAAAAGCATGCTAAGCATTCCTAAGAGATGTTCAGAATGTAATGATGCACCATTCAGACAAGTCAGCATTAAAGCTAAATTCTTTGAAATTAAAATCTGAAAAGCATTTTGGGTCATTTGAAAAGTTTCTTTACATATTATACAGCTGTCATAATTTCCTAGCTTTAATGGCAGTATGCTGGTGAAATGAAAATTGTTTTTAAGAAGACCCAAGAAGAGAAGGAAGGAAACAAGACATGAATAAAATAATTCTGCAGTTTAATGCAAGAATTAACTTGTATTCCTCCTACTTGCTACCCTCTAGACTCCTGAAACTTTGGCAGCATGAGCTCCTCAGCTGTGTAATTACATCTCACTGCATGGATTGGCACTGGTAGCAAACCATTAAATCATAATAAATTTGTGAAAGTTTTTTGTTTGTTTGTTTGTTTTGTTTTTTCACAGATGAAAACTATACACTGCTTGGTAGATTTCCTTTATTTAAATCTGACACTTTAGCATCTGTAAATTATTCTTTGAATATCTGAACATATTTTTGTTGATGTAGTCAATCAACATATTCTTACTACATCCTGCTGCATCAGAGAGGTGTAAAATGTCTAAATAGATTTCACTTCCACACAACGCTCCTAAATCATTTATGTTTTAATTTTTTTTATTTCAAATGTAGAAAAATAAAAAAAGCCCTTTGTAAATCAGGAAGTATGAAATTCTTCATTATTTTCACATAGAAAATAAGGTTTTTAAGCTAATAAATGTTATATTTTGTTCTGTAAGTTTGTATTTCTGAGTTCGCAAGAGTTTTTCAAATAGGTTTTTAATTTTTAAACTTTAAAAGAAAAATATATTTACACCAGATACCTGATTCTAGACTTCTCTGATCAGCTACATACTTCTCTTAGAAAATTGGTCACTTTAGACTCCCTTTGAAAAGGGAACACAGTGGGAAGATTCATAATTTTATATCTACTTTTAAAGTAGTCTTACATAACAAGTGGTTCAGAAACACTTATTTTCTTTTGAATGACTTATTTTCAAGTAATATCTAAATAGTCAGATATAGACACCTACATTACACCTGCCTAAAGCTGGGTCAGATGAATCCTACCTCAGCTTAAGAAATCAATGAAAATTTTAATGTAGTCATGCCTTGTGTCCTTCTGGAGCAGGAGTAGGAATTGCTAGAAATAAATTAATTGAGAAGCTAATAAATTAACACATATATACATAACTTGCCAATTTAATAGCTATTAGCTCTACAGGCTGTTGCTATAATCTATTAAACCTTCTCCAGAAAGAATAATTCTTCTGTGTTCTTTCCCATCCATTTCATTCAGTATTTGAAGGAGGAAGTGTTATTTCAAAATCTCCTGAAGTTTTCTGTAACAATGCCTAAATATTAAGAACATTTTATTCCAACATTTTCATCTCCACCTTCCATATGTTGTGTTCAGAGGTGGCAATGAGCAGAAAATCAGAGCTATGATACACCTTTAGTGCAAGAGCAAATGTTTTAGTAATACAAAACGAAAGCTAATATGTGGAAAAATAATGGTTTCCTGTGTCAGGCTGCTAATGCCAGCTTTCCCTACTATAAAATAGTTGGCTCAACCCAGAACATGTTACCCAGTGTTGCATTTCTAAAAGCACCGGTTGTCCTTGCACAAACACACCTTAACTGCAGGTGTCATCCTTCTTCTCAATACATAGTGTTTTAAATAATTAGTGATCTATTAAATCTAAACAAGCCAAACTTTCAAAATACTGAGATAAATTCATTATCTTCCAAAATTTTTAATACCAGTATTAACATGTAATTAAAATTTGTCTTCTTCATTTATGAGTTTAGCTCCTGCTGTATTTCAGTACTTTATTCCATCCTACTCATTTTCCTAAATTATTGCCTTATATCATAAGCCATTTAAAATCACACTTCTCTTTGAAGTCAACACACTTCAAAAGTGGGAATACTAGCTTGAAAGGAGTCCTTAATTTTATTCATTCAGTCAGACACAAGCCCAAAAGATGGAGAAGAGTACTGATATAGAATTCTTTATACTTGAATATTCATAATTTAGAAGTTAATTTTGGATAATTTATAATGCCTAGTTCACAAATTATGCAAATGTAAGTGTAGTGGAAGTAAGAGAGAAATAAAGTAATTGATACCATGATATAGGAAGTGACACAGATTGACATTGAAGGCTGTGTGACTTCAGGCTCCTGTGTAGAGTGATGATTAAAAGGAAATAGCTCATAAAATTTATCCAATTTCTTTTTATATAAATATTTTCATCTGAAAACTGAAAATTCAGAAGATGCTTCAGAATGGCAAACTGTCATAAGTTAGGCAGGTGGAAAATCAAACAATTTTCATTTTCTGACTTCACTTATATTGAGTCACAGTCTTTAGAACTAATTTACTCAAGATAATTGTTCATAAACACCACAGAAATATGAAAATACGTGTTCGCAATTTTTACACTGTATGGAAAGTTTTTCATTATGGATGCATATTACTTTTATATTTCAAAGAAACCAAAAATTTTACTTCAGAGAAAAGAGTTTTAAAATAAATGTTGTATGATATTTAATTCACATCATAAATACTGTACTGTTATATCAAAACCCCACAATTTTTCACATAGACAGTTTTAAAAGTATGCTTTCTATCTGGCCAGACACATTCTACCTATTTTTTTTTGCAGTTTGGCTACAGGAGGTTATAATGCAGCATATGATGATCTAGAAGGTAAAACACAGAAGCTTAATTAGGCTGCTTAACTATGGACATCTGTTGTCATTTGAGGTCCCCACATCTGTGGTACCCAGCCTCCAAGGTCTCTTTTGGGATGGTGTAGGTGTCCCATTGGTTCCATGCCATACCTGTAAGGCCCAAACGGGTGTCAGGGGAATTTTAGACGACAATGCATGCAAACTTAGTCTGCCAAACCTAGTCCTCCTTACCCAAACTCCCATTTGGGCTCATTGAAGAGTAACTATCAAGTGGATCAAAAGTGAATATCTACTGAAGCTGGTAATTTCTACAGTATTCAAGATATCACCCTAGGGCTCACAGATAAGACCTACAAACACTCAAACCTTTCTGAAAACAAAACTTCAGAGATAGGGCATCTCTGATAGCACTAAATACCTGTCTTTAGGCAACTGTCATATGAAACCTACCTTAAATTTCATTGATATCTCCAGGAGAGTCTTTATACTTACATAGTTGTGACATTTATGTAAGAAATTCTATAAATTAACAGTAAGTACATTTTTGCCTAAGTTACAACTAACATTTTAAATGTGAACCAAAGAACTCTGCTTTATACATATTTCCAGATACAAAGCAAATTTGAGAAAACATAGCCATAGATTTTTACTCATAGGTTTGACTGGAAAATATTTTAATTTTCTGATAATCAAAGCCTTAAACTTGTATCCACTAATTCCTAATGAAAAACATTTAGTTTCTTCTTGAGTAAAAACTGGATGAAAAATTACCTAATCCTGTTTTTTAAAATTTTTTAATTACAGTTCTGAAATACCTTGGGTGTATTGGATATTTTTTTTCACTTTTCAAAACCAAACTATTTTACCATGACATCACTGACATAGAAATCTGAACTGCAAGAGATATTTAAATTTTAAATTGACATTGTTATTACCTTTTGAAATATAACAAACATGCTCTTGATCTGATGCCTGTTATGAGACTCAAAGCAGGTCTCCAAAATCAACCTATGTTATTTTTTCCTTCCATGTTATCTTAACAAGCACATTGAATCAAGTCATCCTCTGACACTGTGAATGCATTAGTTCCAAACTATACTAATTTTCAGCTTTTCTACATATTCTTTATTTATTTTTCTTATCATCCAAGAAGCTTTGACAGATATAAGGGAAAGGAAAATATAGTATTTTCTGAATAATATGTTTTATTCATTTTTTGATATAGCAAGTTAAAATGAGGTGCCCACTTGAGAAGATCAAGGTTCAGCGCAAGATTGAGTTTTCAGTAGATTAAACATCATTTCCCTCTAGACTACAGAGAGAAGCAGAAAAATATAGCAAGTTTAGCCATGTCAGAATTATTTCTCAGACAGCTAGAAAACTCTAATCTAATCTGGATCAAGCCACTCAGATGAACCCAAGGTCTTATTTCCTGCCTTAGCTTTATCCAGTCTCAAATGCATAACAGGACTGATGCTGATAAATCATTTCATCATTTAGTATAAGAGATTTTGAGGCCCATGCCTTCTAGAAAAAAAAAAAAATTAGCATACCCACTGTAATTTGCATTGTTTTTCTTTTTTGTCATCACAACTATATGTGAAAATGTATTTTTTGTTATTACTGTGATGCCCTTCTGTGTTGCTTAGTTAAGTCCTGGCCAGTGTACCAGCATTTAAACACCACTGTTACTAAGAATGATATCTAAAATGTGATGAGACTATATGAAATTGCACATAAGCCTATATGAAATTGCACAAAGTAGCATGTTTTTTACTGTGTAAAGGTATGACAGACTTCATTTTAAAGGCACCAATGAAAAAAATTGACAGAAAGTTTCAGAGTTGAAAATATTGAACACATTGTGCGCCATTTTATTCTTTTTATTTTATTATTCTTCTGAGGGATAGGACTCAAATTAGTCACTGAACAATGTGTTGGACACATCTGGAAACTCCATGGCAAACAACTTTCCAAATAGTTTAACTTTTTTTTTGAGATAGTTATGGTAAACAAAGTGCCTTAAATGCTCTAAAAGGTATCCTCCATAAAAATAGAAAGTGTCAAGTAAGAAATCAGGATCCTATTAAACACTGGTTTCAAGGGAATTTTTCAATTAACACATTTGTTTTAGAGACTGGTGTGGGTTTTCTTACATTTGTGATTTTAAGCTTTCTTTGTAAGTTTTTGTTACTTCACACATGTAATTTGCTATTACATTCCTCAGTTATGAAAACTGAACTTTTTTCTGGATTTTTATGAAATAAAAAAACCTGTGTGTCTGTCCACTAATGCTTTTCTTTTGTTTTCCTCTCACAAACAACAGCACTTTCGTCACAACTCGAACAGACAACTCAGTTTCATAAAGCAGCAGCACTGCTCCTTCCCTTCAGTCTAGGAGTTGTCCATCTGATACAGATAAGCAAGCTGTAAAGAAGATGTAGACCATTTTATAGTCAGAAGTTTGCAGGTGGTAAGTAAAACTTTTGCATTACTCCAAAAATGGAACTAAGAACATTTGTCTGCCATTACTTTGATTACTTTGCTTATTCTACTCCAACTTGCCAAATAATGCATTTCAATGCATTTAAAATTCCTTTAATGAAACCTTTCTCTCACCTCTAAAGATAAGTGCCTTTTAGACTGTAAGCTCTTCAGGGCAGGGACTAGGTAATTTTATTATGTATGATTGTGGGGCTTTTTACACCGTGAGCCCTCCTTGAAAATTGACTTTAATCAGCAATAATAATACTGCACAAACTCTTAAAATTTACCTTTACTGGAAAGTTTCCACTGCAAGGAAAATGACGAGTGAAACTTACTCTGAT
This sequence comes from Daphoenositta chrysoptera, assembly GCA_013397915.1. Taxonomy (NCBI): domain Eukaryota; kingdom Metazoa; phylum Chordata; class Aves; order Passeriformes; genus Daphoenositta; species Daphoenositta chrysoptera. The sequence continues at coordinate 1,363,408 of VZRO01003782.1, read as the reverse complement.
GAATGGCAGCAACACAGAAAAGCATCAGAATAATTGTAATGGCTAAGTTCTGCTGGCTGCTGTGTAATGTAATGAAGTCAGTGCCTGCTGTGGCCAGATAAATCAAGAATTGCTTTATAGTTTGCAGCTGGACTTTTTAGTCAGATTACTCACAACAGTGCTGCTCCCATTACGGCCATTATGAACAGCACATTCAAAAAATAAATAAATACACAATATGCTAATGTAATTTTGGGATGATTTAGTAGCAGCGTGTGAAATGTGCCCAGTTGCTGCTGGGGTAGGCAGAGGAAATCTTACTGCTTGCCAGAACACGATGATCTATCAGTCTTTATACTTCAGTTGCCCAAGGTCAACATAAGAACCTTATTAGATTTTTCTTTTCTCCTTCTGTGATCCTTGGGATCAGTACTCAGGGGTAGAAAACATTTGATGGTGTTTATAGTGCAAGTGAAACAATGCTTTAAGTTCAGTGGGAAGACTTCAATCACTTTACCATACCCAGAGGCTTTCAGCACATTTAAAATAAGTAAACCCTTTCTACAGATTTCTCAGGGCACAGTTTCTCTAAGGTGAATGTCCTGTGAGTATATAAATACACCAGCCACTTGCAGGTAAATTTCGTGAGAGGGCTACAAGTCTAAATGATATGGAATTCCTACAAATTTTGTGCCACTGTAGCAGAACACCAACATATTCAATGCATGCAGTAAAAAAATAGTTGTATATCAGCTTATTAACAAACAGGCAGCAGTCAGATAGCCAGGCAGCACCTGCTTCTCGCTCGTAGGTTGGTACAGGTATACCTTCAAAACATCATATATTTCCATTTGTTCCAAAAGAGGATATAAAAATAAATATTTTGTGTTTTCTCAGTTTTTAAAAAGAGATGATTTTTTGACAGCTAAGCCAGATCCAAGGGTCCATTATACTAAATCCCATATAGCATACTGTTACTAATCCTGTGTAAATTTAAATAAAGCTAATTTTATTAAGACAGTTTATATATCGATACTTGTGCTGAGTTCTGTAAAAGGATAGAGGCCTGAACTCTTGTAACTTCTTACCTAGGATCTAAAGAGAAAATGCTGGTGTAGTGTAAACCACTGCTAGTTCTAACCGTAGCATTGTTATTTGTGTCAGGGTTTTTTTTACCTAGATACAGAATGAGAACTGGTTCTCTTCCGGTGTTCACCTTTGCAGTAACAGGATCTCTATTCTAATATTACTTTTTTTAAATTAACAAACTTGAGTACTCCTAAAACACTTTCAAATACCTAGAACAGCTACATTCTTTCCTGAGATACATGTAAGAACCCATACTTACAAGCACTGTCCATATTGGAAAGAGCCAATGTTTTAATAGGAATAGAAGAAAGAAGAGAGCATTGACTGGGAAAATTCAACCAAAAATATGCTTATGCTTGTGCCAATTATTCTGACAAGCTGAAAAAGCATTCTGAGAAGCAGGCTTCCTTTTGTTGAAGTTCTCACAGCTTCTCTTTCTGCTGAATTTGAGTTTTGTTTAGTACCTAGGCCTTGAAAAACACTGGTTTACATAGATACCCTTTCTTGATCTTCAGGAGGTGTTTTTCTTGCTGCAATCCCGAACTGCTGCTGCATTTCATGTGCTCTTTCCCTGCAACCATTTATTCGGGATCACCAGGTGATTCACAGTCCTCTCTGTGATTGTAAAGTTTAAGTCTGACCTCCATGAGGCTTACTTGGTCAAAGTGAATTTATCTTTCAGGTGCTGAATAAAAGCACATCAGTACTTTCTATCTTCAGAGTTCATTAAGATCTGTCATTGATATGTGAATTTTTATCAGCAACAGTCCAGTTCTGAATGCTGTCTATATCTATTTCAGCTGGGTCAAGCTGGTTTTTAGATCCAGAGTTGGAAGCAGGTCAGTGAAGCAGTAAGAATTACCAGAAGCTGAAATGTGTCGACAGAACGTGGCAGGACATATGGGACACTGCAGAGGTGTCAGGGACCATTATCAGTCAGTAGAAGTAGAGGTAGAGGGCCTATTCTGAATAAACAGAGGACCTGTTTCTGTTAGTTGGGAATAGCTGCCATTTTCATGAAGTCCAGCAAAGTGCTGAGGAAACAGGTTTCTCCCAGGTCTTGAGAAAAGAGCACTTAGGAAATAAAATCCTAAGAATTCAATGCTATGTCTAGCTTCCTAGAAAACAGCTTTTATTATGTGAGAAGTTTGTTTGGAAAGAAGTTTCCCAGAGAAATGGTGAAACGTGCCAAATAACACTGCTCTCTGCAATGTGTTTGAATTTGCTATCATTGACTTTGTCTCCTCAATTTACATTGCATCTCCATTATGTACAACGATAAACAGATGACGAAGTTCATGTCTGCCTATAAAATTCTGAAAATAATAGCTCAAAACAACTGCATTTCAAACACATCTGAGAAGAAAATGACAGAACTTGCACTCCACAGATGTTACTCCTGCCTTTAATGCACTGCTGCTCAGATGCAGAAGCGATGAGCGCCATACAAAACCTTGCAGAGAATGCAGTTAGGATATTCTCAAGTGGAGTGCAATCCCATTCAGAAATGCAAAATAAAACCTATGCTCCATTTAACCTCCAGTAAAACCTTTAGAATACGACTGAAGTGGAGCTTGAATTATATACATGAAAGTCTTTTGGCTCTCTGTAGCAGACTGAATTTTACCCATGGTGATTCAATGACAGGCCTAGCCTATTGTCATTCATAGTGAAGTGACTAATAATTTCTTCATAACAGTTCCACTTGTAAACTGAAGTGCCTCTCACTCACAAAGATAAATAGCAAATCATCATCAGTCATGTATTTCCACATAAAGAATATACGTTTTAACTTGGCTATATTCTTTATTTTATGGCTGTGAAGAAAAGCTATCTTATTCGCAATAGTGCCATGACTGCTTGATATATTTTCATTTATTGTGATGTTGATCTTCATTGTTTTTTTCTCCGGCTACTACTGAAAATAAGTAAAAACAAAAACCAAGCCAAAAAAAAAAAAAAGGAAGACAGGGAAAACCTTGAAAATAAAGCATCTATACTTCTGGTGATTTTGACAACCTTGACAAATCACAATGAGAAAAGATATATTAAACTGTCATGCTGAAGTTTGCCCAACGAATAAGGAAGAAAATTCAACAGGGGATAAGATTATTGTTTTTCTCTTTCACTCGTTTCTATAAAACCAAACAGAATATTTAAGACAATACTTTCTCAATGATCTTTTACATGTAACTATATCCTGTCCTGGATTTTTGCACCTATTTTTATACTTTTGGTTCTGACTAATGAAAAAGTCAGTAACACAAATCAGAGAGCTTTAAAAGACCAATTAAACCTTGAACTATTTTACTGTTTTCAGTAACATAATCATACTAAATAACTGGAAAAAGGTTGATTAAAAAAAAAAAAAGTGGAAGAAAACAATGGAAATAGCTAAATGGTGAAGCTCTAACCAGACCTATCAGGGTCTTGGTATAAACATTTTGAGTATCTGTTCCTCATTGTAAGCATCAAAATGAATCTTTTTTGACTCTGTAGGCATAACTAAAATCTATTAAAACAGCTAAAGATATCAAAGTTCTATTAAATTTTCAAAAGAACCATATCATGAAGAACAGTGTATATTTGAATATGACAAATATTGTACAAGATTTTTATAGGGATGTTGTCTGTGACACGATTTGCTTCAGCAACAATTTTGACCATGGCTATGGCCTATCTTACTTTCTACTCAAAGATCTAAAGAGCTGTTCGTATTTATCTCTGCTTCAATTCTATGTATTTTCTTCGATTCCTATATTACTTTTAATTTTTAAAAATTATTATTGTTATTCCTACTATTAGAAATAATAGATTAGAAAGCAAGAGTGAGGGTTTGGACTGCATCTCTTGTTAATCGTTTTTTATCATGTAGAGGGCATTCAGCACTCATTTCAGTTGCCCATACAGAAATATATAATGTGAACTTACACACCCCTGAGTAAATTGCCTGTGCTTCAAGCCCCATTAAATGAACAAATAATACTTGGTACCTAGAAGGTTTGTCTCAGATAATGCCTGACATCTTAAATGAAAACAGATGTCTGGCTGTAGACAATGAAACCCCACCTCTAAATCCATATGAGCTTAACTTTCTAAAAAGTGATGGTGCAATATAGTCTTCAACAACTCCCTAACATAACAGAAAACCTGCTCTTTGTACAGACTGTGGAAAGAAACAGGAAATATCCAGAGAGCAGTAAATCAGATGTGGTCCATAACCATTTACGACCTCTACTGCTTTTGAAATATTTCACTAGTAATAATTTCAGCAGTGGGTCAAAGGATGTCCTCTACAATTATATCTAGTCTGTTGACAAGCTATACCATAATTTCAACACTGTTCTGCCTTTTCTACTTGCCGTATTGTTTAATGTCCATAAAGAAAAAAACTCTCTTGACATGAAAAAATTACTCCTTACATTTCTTCTTTGTATTGTTATATACAAACAATGAAAGTTAAAACTAAAAAAATGATAGTTAAAAGTCCTCAGCAACTGATAAATTTTGCTCACAAAATAGATAGAACTTTAAGCAATTTATGATAATTTCTGTATGTTCATAAATTACTGCAGTCTCCTCACTACCAATACCTTGCCACATGAACCCAAAACAAATATATTCTGCTTTTTGTTCCATTTTTCCACAAAACACTTTAAAAGCACACTTTAAAGAAATCCTGTAGTTTCAAGTTCCAAAAAGTAAAAATGGACCTGAGATAGAGGAAACAATATCAGTGTTGGTACTGTTGCTGGCATACAAATGTGTGAGATATAGATATAGATATACAGATATATTTTTTTTCCACCTTTATAGGAAGGCCTAGAAAATAGAAAAAAATTAAGGAGAAAACCAATGTTTGTAGTTTTGCAATCACCTTTCTCTGCATGAACTGTCATCATACAAGACAGGCTCTGTTAAGTAATTAATCTCTTTAACCTGTAAATTTCTTGAGTTCCACAAGAAGGTGGAAACATCTTTGTTCCCAACTTTTGCTCTAGCTTATCCTTAGTTCTTAAGATAGTTCTATCCCAGAATTTGAACAATAAAATCAAAGCACATTTAAAAGAAAGGTACATCAGGCTCTTCCTTCCTTGATTTCTTTACATTGCACATAAGGAGTGTTCTGTGAGGCTTTTAATATTCATGGGAGAAAATATGGATAAAAATATTTCAGTACTGCCAGTACTTGGCCAGTAGTTCCACGGATAAATATAAAAAAATTAAAATAAATATTATAAAAATAAAAATAAATATAAAACAATAATTCTGGTTTCTAAGAAACAATCATGATTGTTTCACTGTGAGTTATACAGAAATAATTTTCTACTGAAATAACTAATTTTGTGACCAATACAAGAAGTAAACTCAAAACACCATGAACAAAAGAACAACAAAAAAAAGTAAACAGCCCCTTTCTTTTAAATTGAAGGATAAAACTATTTCTAGTATCATTAAGGACACAACCATTTTAAGTGTACTTTTTGCAGTTACTACAGATTAGCAGACACAGTGGCAATGACTGATACACCTTCCCCTTAATATCAGTAGTTGCTTTCCTTCTTGTTTAACATTCATTATATTTTTCTTTTTCCGGGTACCTACTGAAACATTGGAGTATCTACATACTCATGGCTTACATCTTACATAGATTCAGTGTGCTAAAAGTCAGTTTCTTATCTCTTTCTGTGAATATTTTGATGATGGTTTAAAAAAAATACTTCAGTCAATATGCTTCTTTAGGACATATATCTGCTAATTCTTCTTAAATAGTACTTAGCTTCTTTGACTTGAAAATTTACAGCAGATCAGAAGAGCAGAGACTCTCAATATCAGGCTTTAGCAATTCTGGTGACAACTACATTGTCAACTGTGTGTAGTTGCAATCATGAAATTACAACACTTTTGAAATACATAAAATACGGTGTGAGATTTTTATGTGAAATAATAAATGCTGAAAGATTTTGTGAGTTTTTGTGAGTTTTGTGAGTTTCAGACTGCACTGTGGGTGAGGTGCATTGCTAGATATCCTTGGGTAGCTGTCTAACAGGTGTTACAAATCCCCAGCACCTGGCAGTACCAAGGGCTGTGGCTGTGGAAACTCTCCTAGAATAACAGAATATCCAGGTTGGAAAGAACCCACCATATCATCAAGTCCAACTCCTGGCCCTGCGCAGGACACCCCAAGAGTCACACCATGTCCCTGAGAGCATTGTCCAAACTATTCTTGAGCTCGGGAAGGCTTGGTGCTGTGACCACTGCCCTGAGGAGTGGTCTCTCAGAAACCTATATCTTTGCTATTAAGTCTGCCCATTCGTGACAGAATTAAAAGCTTAGCAAATCCCAAAAATTACCTATAATCTCTCTCTAGACTACTTGTGGATCACTTTAGCTCTTGGGCTAATATAAGAAATGAGAAATCTTTTCTTTATTTTTTTCTTCCCTTTTAGAGGAATACTCATAATGAGATGAGCTGAGAATGCATAATGAAAAAAAAGATTTAAAACGGTCTTTTACCTTCCCGAAAAGTGGCTGATCACTAGTCGCAGCTGTGTAACCGCTTGTTTTTGGAGTTTTTCCACTCCCTGTAAGTAGTTTATTAATCATTTCAATATCTGTTGGAGCAGACATGAGAGATAATATAGAAATATAAAGCTGTAATTAGATCGGTCCCTTTACTAATAAATATATGTCTTAGATATTTATTACACTAGAAGTGGTTTTGGTTTTGCTAATGATTAGAGAATTGGTGGCATTTTTCTGTCCTTTCACATTTATTGCAATTCATATGTAAATGAACTGAAAAAAACCAACTCTCACTCAATTTGTTCACTGAAGTTGGAAAACTAACCACAATCAAAATACAAAAAAATTGGTTTGTACTAACTAAAACGTCAAACTTCAGGGTCATATCTGCTCAGAAAGTGAGAAATAACACAGAACACAGTGTTAGGTGTTTAGAAACAATAATATTCTGATTAAATAATAGTGTTCATTAAGAGGCTTGTTTGGAAGAGCAACCAGACTGACTTTTAATGTCCCCAATGCATCATAACAGAGCCTCATTTCCTCTGCCATAGGACTTCATAAGATCACCTCTTCTATTAGAAAGGAGTTTTTATCAGTGTCACTTCCTAACAGAATGTTAACAGACTGTAAATTATAAAAGATAGTTTATGATCACCCACATCAATTACTATACAGAAGATTTATTACTTAACATAATTTCACTCTTCAGGCAGAGGACTGCTTTCAAAGTGTAAAGGAAAAAAAAAAAAGGTGTAATTTATTACGTTAGACCTTACTGTAGCAGAAAATTTGTCATATGTGTGTAATAATAGAGAAATATATAAAATGATAATCAAAACATTTATGCAAGATGAAATGATCTAATGCAGTAAAACTAGGTACTCAAACATATTTCCTTGATAAATCTTTTAGTGATTTATACTGTTCAATGGATTAAAGAGATTCAATGTGTAGGTAGTCAGTATAATCCATATTTGAAGTATTAATATATTATTTTCTTTTTTAACTGCAAACTATAAAAATTATAATACATTATTGTAGTTTTGTAACCGTGGGAATTTCAAATTTAGCACCAAATAAAGTTATAGTCAAAAAATATGTATATAAATATTGCTTGTATAACATAAAAATATACACAGAAAGAATGAAAACAGAAAACGGAAAAAAAAACCAAGCCCATGATAATTTGGAAGGTTAATGTTACTCTGCTGATCAAAAATACATATGTTTAAAAATGTCTGCTGAAAACACAGTAGTGTCTTTTTATCTTGTTGATGTTGAACCTTTTGCTTCTTAATGAAATTTTGATCCTCTCTGTATTGTATTTACTTACTATTTTTTTATCTTTATCACTTATGCTTGCTAACTATTTCCTGTTCACTGAAATTCTATCCCCTTCATGTTAGGTCAAAGTTTTCAATTACATCATATATTCTTACTAATTTTTATGGACATAGTCCTTCTCTGGAACAGTTATTATTTATTAATTTATGAAGTAGCCAAAGCAGAGCCCTGGTGCAACTATAAAGTAATGTGCAAATATTAAGTTAGTTGTTAAAATATTTACTTTAAACCCAGGCACAGACATACTGAAATAATGTTATGGAAGAAGTGCCTAATCATTTTGTAACATGCTACCAATGCTAATAACATAATTATTACTCAAGAATGTATTATTATTTTATGAGAGGGTTAGGCATAGAGAGAGAAATATAGTGCAATGTCATAAAGATGCAAATGGAGACCTGTGATATAGCTATGCAAGTAAGAATACAGAAAAATGTGCAAGTAGTAAAATCTATCAGATCAGAGTGAAGGTTGTAGAAGAGCCAGGAGAGATGGCTGTTGGAACCAGAACTGACAAGGTGCCTGGTGAAATCAGGATGAGTCCTGCTCCCCATAAAAACACCAAATATGTCAGGCCATATGAGATCACCACCCCTTATTTCAGGGAGAGAGATGAGGAACAAGAACCACTGCTGGTGGTTAGGGACAACCATGAGTGAAAGAAAGAAACAAAATTCCAGTTTCCCTCCTCAAATTGCTCTTTCTCTCTTTGTTTGTTTGTTTCTTTCTTTCTTTCTCACTCATCAATTACAGAATCTAGAAGGGCACTGAAAAGATGAGTCTATCACCATAGGAAATGCAAACACTAAAGATTTTATGTATAGAATTTTTATTGTCTATAATTTGAACCAGTTCTTAAAATGAATGAAATTGGACTAAGACAAATTCTTTGTTCACATGAGCAAGATTTAAGTTCGACTAATGAGAAAAAATTACACATAAACTCAGAAGTTGCACTGTAACAAGTTGATGGATAATTTTAGTAACCTACTCTATAACCAGGATACAACATGCTCATCAAAAGGGGAAAATGCTTGCTATATTAAAAAAAAAAAAATGGAAATGGCAACTGCCTTCTGCTTTGCAAAGATTTTTTTCTTACTGTAGAAAGGGGAAAGATGAAGTCTGAAACACTCCTACAGAAAGATGATGAACTTTGGCTAGGAAAATACTATTTTACCTATATTAAGTGTTTTGACAGCATCAGCTGGTCTATTCATGTTTCAGAGGTCAGGAATTAATTTCTGGATTCTAGATTTAGATAGAGTAAATCTCTTTCATCACTGTCCAAGGTAAAGATCCCTAGGTTTTTAAGTTCCTGTCATTGTCAAGGGAAATACAGAGCTCCACTCAGTTATCTCTGGAGAGGCATTTATTATCAATATAAATGTCTTACAGTATTCAAGACATCTTCAGTGAGCTAGAAAAAGTGACATGGGAGATAGAGGAAAATTGGGCCCTTCTGGACTAGCAAATATAGTGAGGAAGCATATGATGGGGTATCTTGAGTGACTGTAAATAGATAGCATTTAGGCAATAAATCTTTCCCATCTGAGACTAGAGGGTCATTCAGCTCCTCTAGGAATAAATACCTACGTAGGATCACCTGAAGAACTTCTCAGACTTTACTGAGTGTGATGCTTAGACATCTGGCTTAGAGAGCAAACGGATATAAACATCCAGGTAAAGATATCCTAAGCAGTTAATTGTTGTAGGGTTTTGTTTGATTTTGTTTAGTGGTTTTTGTGTTTTTTATGTTTTAACTGATTGGAATTTACTATAGAATGCAATTAATTATAACTAATTTGTTTTCCTTCTCAAGTCTCTCCTCCACAGGGCTAACAGGATAAAGTAGCTATTTATATTTAAAAGCTAGTGTAGTTTTGAAACATCTTAGACAGCAGAAATATTGATCAAAGAATTCTGTCTTTATGCAGTTTTTTTGAAAACAGCATAACTTATGTATTCTTTAATAATCAAAGTCTGCAACACTTTTAAACTGCAGATACCAGTGAAGTGAAAAAGATCAATTTCTATTCTATTCTTTAAAATAATTGATGACTGGCATACCTAAAAAACTCTTGATGATATCCAGCTGCCTAGTTAGATAATCATCCACCTAGGTCTAAAGGAAATTTTTATTTCACGTAATTTTTCTGCTTCAACAATTTATTGTATTCTAGGAGTATGTAAAATATTGCTGGAGTGGGCTCCTTGTAGACAATCTGTGTAACTAAGTCATTTGAAACTTACCTGCTGGAAGCCTTTTCCCTGCATTTATTTTTTAGATTCCTCGGTATTTGTTACTCTGTAAGAAAGCCTGTGAATAAGAAAGAAGTCACAACACTGTGCTGCTGGCCTATCTTAGAACTCTGCTAAAAGAGTTGATGGAAGTTTGTGCAGAACCAAATTCAGAATTCTTGCATGATGTCAAGTCATATTGACTTATGTCAGCAGTGCCATATATCATTACATCATGGCTTCGAACCATCCTAATCAGCATAGCATGAAATTATGTGCGTGTGTGGTCAAAAGAAACCAAAACTTTTTCTCACACGCCAATCCAACTTCAGTGCTAACACAATCTCTACACAGATTTTTCCCATTCTTACCTTTTTGTTTTCTTTTCAGAGATTATTGGGTATTTTTATGTTTCTGTGTACCATAGGAAAGACTGAATTGCAGAAATGATTGAAGCAAACTTTTTAGAAAGATTGATAGTAAAGTCCTCTACCTGCGCACAAATTTCATAAAATCTCAGCTGAATTCTGAAGTAAAAGTTCTGCAGATTGTTGCAATATTGTCAATTACTTAATACTCTTTGGACAACCACTATATAAAGAAGGTAACAGAGCATTGACTAAATCCCATATCTGTATTCCTCTGAATGGAAAGGATAAAGTGAGAGGTAATATATTAAGGAATTAAAGCAAAGGGAAAAAAAATAAAAAAAAAAAAAATGCAGCTCATGTCAATTCATAATATACCTGAACAGGTGATGTGTGAAACTACTAATAATATTACTAACAGTATTACTACTACTACTGATGATGTCAAACAAGGTAAGAGTTGATGATAGTTCTTGGGAACTTCTTGCTACTACGATACTTTCTGTATGTAATTATATCCTGGATGGGTTATGCAGCTTCTAAAAATCATTTTTAAATTGTCAAAGCTTCATCTAACCACAGGTTCAAAGTTTATTTTATATTCTGGAACTACGAGTCAAGTTTTGGGTTTTTGTGGATTAATATTTCAGGACTGGAAGGTGGGGATGTAGTATGAAGAAGATGAAATTGGATGAGTAATATTTTTGTTCTCAAAATTTCATCCTGCTCTTTCTGTTACACCACAGTGCACTTTAATAAGACAAGTAACATGAGTTGTTGATGGGAGTTGCTCTCCTAGTTACTTTTTGAGAGAATTGTATCTGCCTTGAATAAAGCATTGTTTCATGAGTAGATCAATCAAGAACAAATATTCCCATTGCAGCTTTGAGAGAGGTAAAGCAGAACAAAAATATAAAGAATTCATAGCATAATTTTTGTTTGAGAAAACTTTGATAGACTTGAAACTATGAACCCAACTCAACTGTGCATGAAAAATATTTAAAATCTTCCTTAAATTAATTTTCTATCTCAAAAGATATGAAACAATTTAAAACTTACATTACTTAGTTCAAACTGAAAGTATTCTTTAACACTTTATCTGAGTTATAAATAATATGTAATATCCTTAGGTCAAGCCAGAAATAGGATAAAAGAAAGGTATTATTATTTTAACAAGAAAAATAATCTTCAAAGTCAGAGAGAGAAAATATTTATCCAGCAGTTCTACCTACATTGGTAGCAGATTAGTAGAAATGATGAATCACAAAGGTAGAATTAAAAAAAATAATTTAAAAAATGTAAACCACCCCAATTAATTGAGATTCAGATATGTTAAACAAAATTACATGTCCCATCTTTCCTAGAGTCTGTCTGTAAGTGTGGGAGACTGCTATGAGGTCTCCCGGAGCCTTCTCTCCTCTAGGCTAAACAACACCACCTCTCTTGGGCTGTGGCTTTACCTTTGCTCCAGCACCCAGGTGCACTGGATAATGCAGGAGGACAGGGAAGTGTAGTGTGTGCCTTAAGGTGATTGGATTTGGGCTGAAAATAGCCAATAAATTAAACTGCATGAAGGTAATACTGTCTAACCCTGTGTATCACCAGCTCTGTGGTGGCTGCGTGTGCATCACTTCACTGGGCACCTCACGGCATCGATCTTAACCACGGCATTCAGGGAATCTGAGCCCAACTTCCCTCTGAGCCTCACACTCACACCAGTAAACAGTGAACTTGGATAAAACTGAATGAGAACAGCAATGCTGGAATCAGAACTGACTCAAATGTGCGACATGCAACAAGCCAACACCTCACACCATCTTTCCTGCTTGAGAGACTGTTACCACGGAAGAAAGCCAAAGTCATGGATTAAATGGCAGGAAGGCGAGTCTGGCATCAGTCAGTGGATGGTGAGAAATTGCATTGTGAATCACTTGTTTTTCCCTTTTTAATATCATTATTATTATCATTATTAGTATCAACCTTATTATAATTTACCATTTTTTATGGTAATATACTTTATTTTCAATTACTAAACTCTTCTTTTATCAACATGCAGGTTTTACTCTTATTGTCCTCACCGTTCCACCAGGAGGAAGAGGGACACAGGGAGGTTGAATGAATGGCTGCATGGAACTTAATTTCCAGCTGGGCTTAAACCACAGAGACTGTCAAATCCATGTCTCTCTAATTTAGAGACAAGGATTTGTGAGGATGGTATCAAATGTTTTACTTCCAGACTGTTTCATTTATAGGAAACTGTCAAAATTCTTTTAAGATTTGCCTGTACTTAATGAGACAAAAATAATATGAGAAAGATAATGTCTCCATCTTAAGCCAAGTACTTCTTCTTGAGAGCTATGAAATAGCTTGTATCTGAACTATCTTTGCATAAAATAACTTTCTTTACTTCTCTATATCAATTTCTAAGACAATTTCTCTGAAAGTATACTTTCATCATTTAACTTTTCTTATAAATGGAATTTCAATAAAGTAGCCACAAACCAGCAATGTTATAAAAATACACTTTATAAGAGTGGGAAATATATTGCCAGAAAAAACATTGTTCAAAATGCTTTTTGCCTTTTTCTTTTTTTTAAAATTATGACAGAAATGATAGTAAAATTGTTTGGTGATTAATAAACAACTCCCTAAAGTCTTTGTTGAAATGAGAAGTGAAAGTAATTTAAGTTGATATCCTCTGCAGACAGTGCTGAGAGCTAAAAATCCATTAAGAGAATATAAAAGGACTAACAAGTAATGCACTTTTTCATAATATTTTTTGAGGCTATGAAGAAAGTTGAAAGTATTGATTTACCATTGAGTGAAATTATGCTTTAAGTTTTTTAACCTTGTAATTAATTTTTTTCAGTAAACTGTAGATGGATTGTAGATAAGATTTAAATGAAGCTTCATCTATATAACTCATTGCTAAACCTCTCTGTAATATTTTAATCAATTAAGGTATCCTGAAGTCTCCAGTATAGCCACACAGTGTTGGAATTTTTAGCTTTTATGCAAAAAGAAGTCATAGTAGTTGAAATTCATATTGATAGTTCAAAAGAAATCATGTGTTTAATGCAAATTTCTGACATTCTGTATGAAGTCATGTTGTTTTTTTGGTCAGAATATGTCACATTGTGTCATGTCACAAACTGTCCTGAATGGTACTCCTATAAGAGGCCATGACAAACCAATGAGACACACTAAAAGAAATGAAGTATTTTTAAGACTATTTTGCAATCACTGGAATTGCAAGTATCCAGTTTGAATATTACACTTCAAACAGATTAGTGTAATTTTAGCTGCATTTGTGCCTAACTATCAAGTTAAATCTCCTTTCTTTATACAGAATTATCCTTCATGTATGTGCAGGTATAGGTATATAAATACACAGGTATGTATATAAATTTTGGTCTGTGGAACTTGCAATATGTAGCATTTTGTAGTGAATCTAAGTGTAGTAGCAAGGTGTCTCCACTCTGTCACTGCACAGCGTTATAAAACACAGCTAAAGAGTTAATTCTGATGGGTAGAGTTATATCCATATCAGACCTCCTACGTGATGGTGTATCTAGTCCCATGCTAGGAGTATGGTCCTGTGGTCTTTGTACCCCACTCTTTCTTTTTAGGGACAAGGACAAAAGGACTTATTTAAAAGCTTCCTTTCAGCCACAAGTAAGTGATGGTTACTATACTGCACTACCCTGCAGGGAATATTTTAAAGAGAATGACTGTCACGCTCATGATAACTTATCTAAAAAGACTGGTCAGGAGTTCTGATCAGTCTGTAACCAGTGTTTTGGTGGTATTAAGCAGAATTGACATAAGAAAATCTCTTTTTTTAAGATATATTTTCATGAGCATCCAAGGAAATATTGCTTAAGAAAAATTAATAAAGACTATGAAAGACTTAAAAAAATTAAATTCTCTGGAGAGAGTATATCACAAGAGGGAGTCTTTGATCCTCTCAAGTGTCACAGTTTCAAACCCTAAGAGGAAGCAAATATTTTATTATAGTAATGTCAGAAGCCAGCACATTAGCTATGTCCAAGCCAATTAGTTCTTTCTCAGACAAATCTGCTTTAGAAGGAACTATCTGGAAGCCTTGGAGACACAAGAAGCTGTATCTGTACACCTCAGGGTCCCTGATTGCCTTTGACTTTCATGTATTTAGTATAATAGACATATTCAGTGGAATCCAGTAATTATTTTTAATTGGTTACCATATAATTTAATCAAACTCAAATCTGCTATCATCTCGGCTCTTTTTAATTAGTTATAAATACTCTTTTCACAGAAAAGAACAGAATTTCTAAATGTTAGGCACTAAAAATTATACAAATTATAGTAAATATTGTTTGGATTGAGTACACCTGCATCAAGCTGATAGATGTCACCCAGTTCAGTGGTGTGGATGAGACCCTAAACTTTAAACAGTAAGGGAAGTGAGGCACTAGAACAGGTTGCCTAGAGCAGTGCTGGATGCCCCATTCTTTAAAGTGTTCCAGGTCAAGCTGGACAGGGGCCTGATCAGCTTGGTCTGGCAGAAGGTGTGCCTGCCTGTGGCAGGGGAGGTTAGAACTAGATGATCTTTTAGGTCTTCTTCAAACCAAACCATTCTATGAATTTATGATTCTATAAATAGTAGTTAAAATATAAAAGTAGTTTAAATATACTCAAGTGTGACTTTAGAGTGTTGTTTAGTTTTGTTCTCTTTTCAAGTTACACTCCATGTATAATATCTGTATGAGATCAGAAATAAATTAAGACCCTAGATCTAAAGTCATAATTTTTCTGTTGGCATATATGCAAATAGTGATCTAATAGTTCTTGATCTTGCAGACAGGTCTTCAGAAATCTTGACTTTAGATGGTAAAGAACAGCATTTAGTCAACAAATATAAATAGCTGATAACATTGTACTACCATTGGGCAAATGACTTCTTGGAGATAAAGACTAATATAATACACACCATCTAGGGAATCAAGCACATACTTTTTCTTGAGTCAGAAGTTGTCTGTGTGAAATTTGCCATTTTCATCAGACCAGCATCATGGGTTTTGCTTCAGTGCCTACAAGAAGGCCTCAGGGACTTACTAACCTTTATGGGAAAAGTCTTTTATAACTTACTACCTGTTCTAGAGGGCTAACGGCCTTTTTTTAGCTTCCTGTAAAATTTAATAGAGGATAGAAGTGTTATAAAATTCTACAGGAGATGTGACATCTTATAGGAGAAAGACAATTCTCATTCAGTTCCCTGGATATAACTTTTACAGTATACTTTCCCTTTATCACAGAATCACGGAATCAATTAGGTTGGAAAAGACCTCTGGGATCATCAAGTCCAACCTATGACCAAACACAACCTTGTCAACTGCACCATGGCACTAAATGTCACATCCAGGCTTTCCTTAAGCCCCTCCAGGAATGGTGACTCCACCCCCTCCCTTGGGCAGCCCATTCCACTTTTAAGTGTAATTTCCAACTAATTTATATTTTTTTCCTTTTCAATTTTGTTAATTTGTGTTTTATATGACTGATGTATACATAATAACTTATATTTTGTTCAAATAGATAGATAATAATTATATTATGTGCTTCTTAATGCATTGGATTCCTAAAAAAAACCACCAGACATACTGTAGATGCTTTTTAAGGAATGATATGTAAATATTCCATATTTTTCAGATTCAGTCCTTTTTGAACGTTGATTTCTTCTAAAATTTTTAGTGGAAAATTAAGCTCACCCAGCTGGTTACTGGTATTCACTCTTTTTTAAAGTGCAGTCTTAATAAGCTGATTCTGCACCTTTATGAGATAATGTTTTAATGGGAAAGCCATTTTATTGGAAACCCATTGTTCTAACTTGTTATTAAACAATTCAATTGATTTCCATTTATACAAGTCAGATGAACGTAACTTATCAAGTACAGCCATGGAAAGTCATGTTCATAAGAGAATCCATGCTTTTCCCATACACACCTATTGAAGACAGGTATATTTTATAGCATAAATTCAAGAGAATTAGGAAAGAAATGGCAGTAGGTTGTTTCTAAAATGTTTTAAAAAGTTTAAACTGTATTTCTTATCATCACAAAAGTTAAAGTGAATATGTGCATATGTTTTGCCGTAAATGATCACCACCTATTTTTGTAAATGGCATTTCATATTATAAAAATATTGTTATTTCATTTAGAATTGAAATTAAGGTTAAATTAAGATATGCATGCTGTGAGGCATACTAGGCTAATCATGTCAAGGTCGTTCTGTGTAAAGCGGGAGAAAAGGATCTCAAAGGGACTGCATTTGCTTTGGGACAGGTGTTTTCTCTAGTGCAGTCCCTAAGTTTTGCACCCCTATGCACATCCTGCTTAGACCAAGACTGCATAACCCAGATAGTTATTGATGAAGTTATACTAGGCACTTTAATTTTTTTTCAAAATAAACTCAGAATACGAAAGTATCTGTAGTTCTTTGCAGTAGCAGTATGTTTAGGGAATTGTTGATAAGTACATCGGCCCTGTAGCTTAAATCTGTCATTAATGATGAAAGACTAGAAAGGGAGCTTTCTGCAGCTTATCTGATCAGCTTGGCAGTAAAGCCTGGAGTTCCTTACCTTAAACAATATGAGGAATACCAGCTGATTTTTTTTTTTTTTGTTTTTTTTTTAATTAGTCTGTCTTTGAGCACAGTGCCAGCCCCCAGAGATAAAAAACAAAAGAAGATACAAAGAACCAAATCAAGGACAGATATTCGAGCTTGTCCATTTTAATATTAACCACACTGAGCTGACAGACAAAAGTGAGATCAAAGCAAGAGGAGTATCTTAAAGACTGTTTTCAGAGATGTTTATTAGGATTAAAGTGCTTGGGTAAGCCAATATTTTTTTATTTTCTTTAAAAGCCAATCTCCATCTTACTTCAAAAGCCATGTCCTGACAATACTTAAGGGAGCTCAAAAGATAGGTGGAGAGAGACTTTTTACAGGTGTCTCTAAAGAGAAGCAAAGGAGCAACAGTTTTATATTGAAAGAGGGTAAACTTAGATTGGACATAAGGAATAGTTTTTTTACAGTGAGGGGACATGAGGTGCTGGCCTCTGGACAGGTTGCCCAGAGAAGCTGTGGATGCTCCATCCCTGGAAGTGTTCAAGGCCAGGTTGGATGATGCCCTAAGCAACCTGATCTAGTGGAAGGTGTCCCTGCACACAGAGAGGGGGTTGGTACTCGATGGTATTTAAGGTCCCTTCCAATACAAACCTTTCTATGACTCTATGTGTCTCTTACCTAATGGTGAGAAAATGTTTTGAGTTTCTTATGTGAAAGATTCTGAGTACAAAGTTCAATAAATAATGTGACTTATATTTTTATAGCTTATCCTCCTGATAAGGCCCAACATACTGGGTAGTGTGCACACATTCCCACTTATTTCACCACTGAGTTGCACAGATACATGGCTGGAAACTCAGAAGTAGCATTACAGCCCACAACACTGAAAGACTAAAGTTCCCATTTGCGGCTAACTTGAGCAGAAGCTGCTATTAAATTCTGTAATTTTGATTTTTCTACTGGTCTAGCAAAATTGAATACGACAATCAAAGTTTAATTACAAAAGGAGACATTCCCAAAATGTATTAAGGCTGAGAATACAGATAGAAAATATTTTTAGGTAAATTAAATAAAACAAAACTAATCAAAACAAACAAACAAAAATCCCAAAGAAACAAATTCCTTTCACATGGAAGAATGTGTATTTCAATTGTGTGTTTTCTCATATGTTGTACAGAAAATGTACCATGACAAAAGTCTGTATGGTGGCAATAACCTTTAAACGACTACTAAAATTTTATTTTATTTAAAGTAGCTATACAGTCCTGTAAGCTTAAGTTTCATTTCTATAAAACATCAAATGATGAATGCAGAATTTATATACAATCTCATCCTGGAGATACCCTAAAGAATCCTGTTATGTCATGTATAAGATCCTTACTGGGATAAAACCCAAGCCACACCCATCTCCATTAAATAGAAAAAATCATTCTCCCAAAAATACAGTTTTCTAAAAGCAGAATTATTAAAAGGAGTAAATAATAGGCAGATTGTGAAATAACTATAAGACCACACAGATGTACAGATGTATAACTGGAATACTAAATTTTATGAGCAGTTTGTGGAGTCATTTTGTTGGATTTGAGTCAGAAAGAGCCATTTCAGTGCATTCAAGAGACAGCAAGAGAAATCTCCATCAACCCAAAGGCTAGCAGAAAATTTTCTTCAGGGAAAATGTATCCACTTCTCATGTCTCCCATTTTAGTATTTAGCTTAATGCACATCATGTATTTGGCTTCTGTTTTTGTTTTTCTTTCCCAGCATAATTTTTGCAACAGATTTGCCCTGAAGCATTAACTACCCTTGATAGTTTTCTCTCTTACTGTGTGATTACTTGCTTAGCATAATGACTTTTCTGCTTTTTTAAATTAGTATGGTGTCACAGGAACTACTGTCGAAAAAGTTGACTTTAATGCAATATGATAATACCAGCAATGGTAAGAACATATAGAATGTTAATGTAACTATATTTCAGGTGTCCTCAGTAACCTTGCAGAATTTCCATGCTTTATTTTGCACAGTAAATTTTGAGAAAGCATTTTAAAAAATTCACATCTGTAATATAAAAATAGCAACACACAGCTGAACAAAATTTGCAAACAGAGCATTTTATTCTCTTTAGAAAGAATTGTACAAAACCCCCCAATATTTCATTACAAAATGCTAATTTTATCTATGTTCTTCTAATGCTAACCTGACTTGCTATGATATCAAATTGTGATTATTTTCCCTCATAAACTGTATACTAATATACATTATACTTCAGCAACATAATTCCTCCTGTAGTTTTCATTATGCTTATATTATAAATTATGCATTATCTTATAAATTTTAAAAAGGAAATTATTTTATATTACCAGAATACATTTTTTCAAGAAACTCCTGAGAGTAGGTCACTTGCTTTATTTATTTGCAACTTTTTAAGATTTTAATTTTAGGTCAAATACATGACGCATTAGTTTTATTAACTGGAATTTGAGGTGGCCAAAATTAAAATTGCTGATCATTTATCATGTGGCTTTGTAGGACAATAACATTGAACATTGCTCTACCACTGCTTTGCTTGAGTTTATTCATGTACTAAAACTGTGAAAGGATTCTGAAGCATGGATAATTTTTGAATCAATAACTACATTTGACAGTAATGAAGTTTTAGGTTTTTACAGCTCTAGGCAATGAAAAGTTTAAGCAACATTACAGCAAAAATAAACCAGCATAATACTTATATTATTTTCTTTTTTATTGATTCATGTTTAAAAGAATGTGTTGAGGAAGCTACTGAAGGACAGAAAGACAGTCTTTTCTTTAACAAACACTGAGCAGTTAAATTGTATAATCCCACTTAATGTTTTGAGTAACTCTCCATATAAACTCAGAGATTAATTGAGAAATGAATGAATTTATGAATATTTTGATTTCATTCTCTTGTCAGTAGAAAATATTTCCTCAACATATGCTACGCAAATACAGAAAGAGTGTTTCTCATAAACAAGCCACTGAAATTCTGTTCTTTTGCATAATAGAGCTGGATTAGTTCTGTTCTGCTTAGTCTCCAGGCCCAGGGAAATGCAAATGCACATGTGGGTGTCTAGCTTATAAACTATACTTAACTGTATTTAAGAGGTCATATAAATGTTATGTTAAAATTTCATCAGCTTTCACCATTTAATACCACATTATGCATATAAATGCTGATACTCTCACGTTTTTCCTAATATCAGAAAGAATCCAAACACATTTATATATATTAATCACAATATTTCAGTGTTAAACTGGTTAATGTAGTTCAACTTTATCAAAATTATCCCTAACTTTCAAGTACAGGGAATGTTTAACATGATAATTATAAGGCCTTGAAAGAATTTTGGAACAGTCTATGATCTCAAAGAAAAATAAAATCCACTCTTAAAATAACTAACCTGAACAAGGTTTTTACACTTGGTAAGGATAATGAAGTTCTTGGTATATACTATCTGCTTTATTAATTATGCAAAAATCTATGGTTTCTTTTCAAAAGATTATTAAACTGGAATATAATTAAAAATATAATAGCTGAGAACAAATGTAAATGTTTCTGGAAGCATGAGATTAATAACTCTGGTATGAATTAACCATTATGTGTAATATATTGGTATATTTTTCACATACAACTTTGCCACCGCCCTTCATTTCTGATCTACAAGATTACTTCTATTCAGCACTTGTGTCTCAGCCAATTAATGAGTGGTAACTGAGTCATGTTTGTGAACAGATTCAAATGGTTATTTAAGGTATTAAGCAAATATTGTCTAGCTTTAAATTATTGAAAGTGTTGGCCCAGAAAATCTGAGGTAATCACAGTGTTCTTGGGGTTTCTGTCTCTCTTTACGTCAGCAAAAAACCAGAGCTAGGTGAATGCTGTTTGTTATATTTTTCTTGTGTCTGGATGATTTATACAAATGTATTCCTGTATTTTCCTTATCATACTTTCTGCTAACTAATTTGAATATTTCTCTTTAATTTTTCATTATATAAATCTTAGTGAAGAAATATGGGTGCTTTAAGGCTTTTATACACCTCATAAAAATCCTTCAATTATTTTTCACAGTGTAACATCCAGAAATCTCCAGCACACCCTGCGGCTGGATCTGCATTTCAGTACATCCTGCTCTAGGCAGATTGGACTTGTTGGCCTCATTTCATTTGCAAGGAAAATATGCTCCAATTATCTCCATGAAGAGACCTGCTAGAACATATTTTTTTATTTCCTCCCTCTGGAAGGAAATTTGCATGTGCAGTGGAGTGATGAGCTAACACAGTTCCCCACAACATGGAGCTGAGACTGAAGCAAAATACGTTTTGTGCCAGAATGGAAGGATGCACTGCAGGGCATCCTCACCTCATAGGCAAAGCCTTTTACTCCGTAATATATATCGGATAGTTACATGTCACCATCCTGCCCCATTTTTTTCATGTCAGGTCCTCATGGGTTATAATTCTACTAATAAATTAATTGAGTTTGGGTCATGAGGTAAACACACAAAATGATAAAACTCACAAAACCCCCAAAACAGAGAAAAAAAATGTGCCTAAAATTGAATTCTCTTATTTTTCAATGCATGCAAATATATAGAATTAATTACCTCTGGTCAATGTTAATGCTCAAATGATGATTTGGAATTTTCTGAGAGAAAACCAGCTAGCACAGGCTGAATTGTTCGAAAGATCATTGCAGCAATTTAACAGTTGATTGAATTCCAGTGCCAAGGTACTTTCCCTGTTCATGTATAATTTTGCAACAGAAGCATAGCTACGGCATATTTTTATATGTAGTATCATATGGAATACTGAGCTCAGAAAGAGCTGGAAAATAACCTACATAAATTAACAAGATTTTTTGCACTTCAGTTTGTGAGGCATTTTGTTAACTTACCATTCAGGCCCACCAAGACACCTGTCCAGCACAGTCAGGTAGAGAGAACACAGAGAAGAGGCAGAGCAAAAGCAGGAAAATACCTGTTAGGAGGGCTTGTCTCCTGGCCAGAATCTCTTTCTGAGCAATTCACAGTTTATAGATACCAGTTTAATTTTGTAATATTTTAAAACATATGAAAATATAGGCCATTGTTTGGGTATTTCCACATTTTTTTAAGGAGGTTTAAGTGAATGGAGATATTTAATTCACAAAATTAATGTATCTGATAGGTCACACAAGTACAAATAGAATTATCCATATATTAGTATAATTCAAGAAATTTGCAATTCAGCTGAGACATGGTAGACCTTTGACAATTAACTCTTGAAAGAATTAATCCCTGAGGAACTTATAAACGTTTTCACCTTATATGGACACAGAGAGTTTAGAGCACATTTACAGAAGACTCATGGACAGTGCCTTTTTTAGTAATACCTATTAATTGCTGTGGTAGTTGGGATAAGTTAGGCCTGGTTAACATAGATGCTACCATAAGCCCATGAACTTTATCAGCTGTTTCTATGTTTCATCTACTAGTCAGTAGATGACCAACCTCTAGTTCTGAATGATAGAATGAACCTTGAATGTAGAAAATGAACAGCCAAACTAGTCAAGCCGATTATCAAAAATGGTAGCAGGTTCACAAGAATTTTTTTTGACTGCTCAAACAGCAACACCAAGTCAGACACCACCACCTTCTGCTCTTTTGCTCTGTACCGCCAAAAAAAGTCTAACTCCATTTTCTGTATTACCAGACACTGGAGCCCTGAAGGAAGAAAGTAGCTCTCTCCTTAGATTTCCCACTCCCATTCCTCTCCTCCAGGACAAAAAAAGTCAGCCTCTACATGTTTTCTGTTCTGTATTTACTCAGTTCATCTTCTAATTGAACTTATGCATGTACAGAAACAAATAAATGAGAAATTCAATCGGAGATTCCTGTCTCAGAAAGAAGCAATGGGGATCATCTGGTTTTGGCTAGGATAGAGTTAATTTTCTTAGTTGCTGATACAGTGCTATGGTTTTGGATGTAGTATGAGAATAATACAATGAGATAATAATGAGATAATACAATGTTTTAGTTGTTACTGAGCAGGGCTTACTCTAATCTGAGGACTTTTCTGTTTCCCAAGCTCTGGCAGTGAGGAGTTTCACAGGAAGATGGGAAGAAGCACACACAGGACAGCTGACCTGAACTGGCCAAAGGGATATTCCATTCTATAGAAAGTCAGGCTCAGTCTATAAACTGGGGGGAGCTGGTGATGAGACAGGAGAGAGAACACATTTCTACAACCTTTCAAAATATATGTAAAAACTGTCTCATGATATTGCCTGAAAATTCCCATGTAGTTGATTACCTATGACAAACTCTCCACTCAGTAACTTTTTCAACAGTAGACTTAACTAATTTATGCTTAAAACACTTGAAAACTAGTCCCATAAAAATTCTTTCTTGCCAAATATGTTATTAAATAACTTTTCAGACAGTTAGTTTTTTGAAGGAACTTATATTTGGATCCTATTTTTAGTGAATTGTCACTCTAATATATCTAGCTTGCTCAGTCTAATGCTCTGCTGTTCTCTACTTAGTCTATGTAAGAATCATTCAAAAGGTTTCTAAAATTTACAGTCAAAAAGTTTCAAGCTTTTTCAACCTAACCCAACTACTCTGATTTTTGAAGTTAAACTTTGAATCTTAATCCCTTATACAGACTGTTTAATAATTTATGGGAGAATTTCAAGTGACTTTTCAAAGATTTTTTCTTTTGGACAGAAAAGGAAGAAAGAGAAAAAGTGTTTCCACAGTGATCTTGTATAGCATGGATTAGGGATTAAGCCCCTTTTAATATTTTAATGACCTAACATAAAAAATGCATGTTGTCCTATTATTCTGAAAGACATATAATTACAAATAATGTTGAAAAGGTAGTTTTAAATCATACAAATAAACCACCTCTAGAGGTGAAAATTTCCTCCTTTTCTGCAGTCACTTAAACTGCTAATTATCTGGGAAAAAAAAAAAAAAGTCTGTGTAATCTTATTACTATTCAGTAAAGTTTTAGCTGAGGGAAAGATAATGGTATACACTACTGTGAGAAATTATATCTGATCCAATGAGCCTGAACTTCTGTTGTATAGAAACCTAATTCAGTTGCAAAATGTTATGCAGAAATAAGGGAATATGGAGGAAATCAGGTGTTTCATCCCACAGAGTTCTTTCCACTAGGGGGAGATGAAGCTGCATCTCATATCAACCACTGTGATCATATTAAACTACTTTATTTGATAATGCACCACTCATTTCCCTGCTCTACTTTGGAATGTGCAATGGACTTGATCTTTAATGTCCAAATACTATCTCCTGATGCTATCTTTGCTAAGGTTTTCACCCTTCAACAAATATTTTGCCTCTTATTAGGCAAGAGATAGTATGCAGAAAATAGCCAATATTTGTATACATAGTCAACCTATACATATATATATATATATTCAGTATTGTGGAATTTCAATGACGCTATATTAAGCAGTAGCACCAAATACTTTTCCTTATTTAACATCCTCCATGTTCATGATTCTTATAAATATGAATAGACCTTTTAAGAAAGTATTAAGTTATTACCAATACATAAGTCACTTTTAATAGTTCAGGTTATGCATCATATAGCCACTTCTACACCTTCATTTGTGTGAAAGTAAGAAGGAGTTTTATTTCACAGATTTAGAACTATTTAGAGTATTTATGAATATTGTAGAGTACTAGATTTTTTACTTTTTAGTTTGTTTTCTAAAAGACAATACTAGCTCTAAATTCCAGACTACCTTTTTAGGCAGAGAGGAAACATCATTACCTTGTTTCTCACCCACAACATTTTTTTTATCCTGCTTTGGCTACTTTTACAAGTTGTATCTAGTAAAATATTGTCTTATAAAATATACTGTCTTCCTCCTCCAGCCCTTTCCTTCTTCTTCCCTTCAGCTTTTGTAGCTGGCCATGACACCATCTGTTCTGGGATATCCCTTGGGTCAGTTTGGGTCAGCTGTCCCAGCTATGTCTCCTTCCAACTTCTTGTGCTTCTCCAGCCTCCTTGCTGGTGGGGTGAGGTGAGGAGCACAGAAGGCCTTGACTCTGTGTAAGCACTGCTGAGCAATCTTGAAAACATCTGTTTTCAACACTGTTTCCAGCGCAAACTCAAAGCACAGCACCATACAAGCTGCTATGAAAACGTTTAAATCTATGGCAGCCGAAACTGGTACAATCTTCACCCTTTATTCCATACTGATTATGTCATGCTCAGGTCCCACACTATCTAACACCTCCCCATTAGGCACCAACCCCTTCTTGTTCTTTGATATGTTTACAGAGATATCATTCCTTTGGTCTGCAGACCAGCCCTACAAAATATCCTGGGAGTGCATTCAGCCCATGCCTCTGGACTCCATCTGTTATGGTGGTCACTCAGGACAGAAGAGGAGGTGTATTTTGTGGAGCTACTGGGCACCAAAACCAGCTCAGCTCAGGTCACCACTGCACTTACGTTGTCTGTCTATGTACAGCACTATCTCTATGATAAGAAAAACAATGCACTCATCATTTACTTCCTTTAAATATTTCTTAAAATAAAAGGAGGACAGACTCTATGCTGTGTTTTCTACGATTGACAGCTACTTGTCTACAGATATGTCTTCAAACCTGTCAATGAATGGTATAAATTGTTTGTCTAATTTTCTCATTACATTCTTTAAAACTCTGTGAAAATATTTGGCCTCTTTTATCTCTTTTTATTTCCTTCAATACTCTAGAGTTGAACAAATTTTTTAAACTGCAGGTGTTTATGTTTTCCAGTTTTTAAAAAAGTATTTTCTTTTTCTGTGTTTAATGAATTTAAGAAAGCAAAGTGATTTGTTTCTTCAAAAAATTCACGTACAGGAAGTATTGCCAAGTCTTAAACGCAGTTCTATTCATATACCTTCTAGCAAAAATAACTGATTTAAGGAAAGGGTAATTGTCCAAAGACATTGAAAAAAAATCATGATCATAATCAGGAATAAATATTTTAAATTTTTTTATTCCTAAAATATATAGATTGTAGGTTGTTACAAGTATCCACTCATGGGCACTTGAAACAGAAAGGCGTACAGAATTTAATCAAGCTTCCTGACTTTTGAGAAACACTTTAAACCCTTTTTTCTTTCCGTGTAATCAGTGTTCATCTTCAAAATTAAATTCATTATACTCTTTCATTGCTAATCTTGGCAGCAGAATTTAATTCCTGATATTCATTAATTCTTCAATCAATATGTTTTATTCACACAGACATTTAATTATTGGATATCAGATAGCTTGGACGTGTCTGTGCCTGTGTGTCTGTGAGTACATGCCAGTGTGTATAAAGTGCACATATTAAGATTATGTAATATAAAAATAGCAATGGGAGTAATTTTAAAAAATATCAGCCAGAAGGTCAAGCTTCAGAAATAATTTCCAGAGGAGATTAAAGTATAGTATAATTTGACTATCTCTGGGAAACGCTAAAACCTTCCTGCTTTGAAAAAGTGGTTTCACTCTAATCAGAGCGACAGTCACTACTGATTTCCCCCAAAGTTCAAAACTAAAGATCAATTTATTTATAGGCTTTTAAAAAAATGACAAAAGCCAAACCCACAGCATGACCATGGCTGTAGCACACGTACATTTTCTGAAAACAGAGTACACCCTCATCTTGAAAATCCACTAAGGACCTGGAAATCACCAGTATTTATTACATAGGAGGAGCAAGTATTGAGTAGCAGAAAAAGCAAAATAAACAAAACCAAGCAGATAGCCTTGCCTTTGGAGCTGGATTACTCACGTGTAAATTAAGCACATACATAAATGAGAGTTTTCAGGTCTAGGGCCCTGGGCTACCATTTGTGATGTCTGATTTGCAAGAAAATGATTTTCTTCATCGTGCCAATTACTTTTTGCTCAACTTAAAATAGCTTCCAAATAGATCATTAGCCAAATAGCAATTACCTTGGGCAAAGAACACCTCTTAACAATGCCCAAATTATTTGGCTCATGGCTCATAGCAGTGCTACTTTGTGAAATTAAATTGCAGCTAAAAAAGACCGTTTTAACGAGAGGCTTGCAATTTTAAATAATTTTAAATGCAATTTTTTTCAAGAGAAATATTTAGTTCCAGACATGTTATAATTTCAGTATCAGCAAAATGAGATTTACATTAGTACTGAATCATTTGTTTTGGAAAAATCTGCTATCTTGTAAACTGAATGTACCAGCTGCTGTCTACCTGCAGTTTTGTTTTAATAAGACCATTAATTATAAAACAAGGCAAGTGCTAAAAAATTCATAATCTTAATCTAAAAAAGGAATAATCAATAGAACTTCTGACTATACACCTGTCATACTCATCTAAATTTATGAATGTTTTACCATTCAAATTTGGGCATTTATTACATACAATAATGCTATAAGTCCAAATAACCACAAGTGCTACTAAAGAATGAGTAGCAAAATCTAAAGTGTAAGCTTATAAATTAATGTATAACTTGCAGAGGAATAGAAATTTTTCTGTAGTCCTTATTAAGACCAGGGCAAATTCTTTCTGCATTAAAACTACAGACACTTTTCTGCTGAATGCAGCAAAGACTAAAATTAAACTAAACTTTTCATACGCAGAGCCAGGAGTAAAATATGACATCACTTTGGTTCCTTTATTTTATTATACAAGCATACCAAAAAATGTGAATTTGTTTCTAAGGGGCCGCTGTCAGTAGACCTTCCAAACCACTGACCTTAGGGCCCATAGGAGCAATGAAAAAGAAATTCCCTTTGATCTAGGAAAATGGATGCTCAACAAACTCATAAACTGGTCATCTGTTAATACAAAATTAAGAAGGAAAAATCACACTTCAAACCTGTACCTCAGTCACTTGAATTCTTTGGGAGACATTCCAGAAAATAAATTCCTAAACTTCATTTTTCCTAGGCTATTCTGGAAGCCAGGAATACATTCCTTCTCAAATTATTATCAGCCTGTCTCTCTGAGTAGTTCCTGACCCTTCTGGCCCAGCAGATTATGGGATGAGATTATGAAGAGGCACCCTCAAGCAGGGGAAAAAAGAATGTGCATTCTCCTGAGGACTTGTCTACCTGCAATGCTTTAAGCAGAAGGCAGTAACCAAAGCCTCTGCCCTCCCATCCCTTCGGGCCTGTGGAGGGAGTGCTTGTCCAGCAGAGAGGGAAGAGGGAGGTTGTGAACCATGGGAAGAGAGACTTCACTATCTGACCGTGGTACATTGAGACTCAGATTTCACTTATTCGTGTCTGAGGGAAAGGCATTTAGGATTTACCGCAACGATGTTTTGAATTCATTTCTTCAACATTGTGCTGTTATCACACATAATATTTAAAATTTGAGTAGAATCTGGGTCAAAAAATGGTGTCAGAATAGGGTTTCTTGGTTTGTTTTTTTTTTTTTTTTAATGCTGTTCTGTTGATTTCCAAAAGGCCAAACATTTAAATTTGTTGATTAAAATACCAGTCAATATTTATTTTATGTCTTACCTTGCTTTTATTGGTTCACGCGGAGGAAAACAGCTCATGCTTGCTTTTCGTCATTCTGATGGTTCTGATGTCAGCAGACCTCTGCAAAAAAAATAGAAAACCCTTTACTTTTTTTTTTAAACTTGAACAAAAAAATAACCATCAAAAATTGAATCAAAATGCAGACCTGTTCTGAGGTTGTTTTTATTTTAAGCAAGTTGAAACTGACTGAAAAAATGACATGACTGTAAATAAATATAACCACTATTGAAGGGTGGATTTATTAAAGAAAGTCTAGAATCACAATTTTCAAATGAACACTTTTTGTCCCTATAGATCTTTTTTTAAGAACTGTAACTAATGGAATCTTTTGACATAAAGCTTATGACACCCTTAATAAGGTAATTGAAAAGATTAGTGGGGTGAATAGATTAACGGTGTGAATTCTCTTATCAATAGTAAAATTTGGACAGCATAATTTAGGCATTGCACTGCAAATATATCTTTTTGCTCAGTTTAGTTCAATTCAGTAAGTATAGAACTCATGGGGAATATCACTGCTGAATTAACTTGTCCTTTCATAAAAAATTTGGCTACATATGAATAATCACCTTTTAAGCAGTGCTGTTTGATTTTTCCTCAGGGCTTTTCACAAGTGCTTTTCACTACTCTCTACCTATAATACCAGAATTAACATATGGCAACCTAAAAAAAAAAAAAAAAAAAGCACAATCAATAAGACACACAGTTATATTCCCTTTGTTTAATTTTCTTTGGTGTAATCAGTGGAAATTAAGTACCAAAAGAATACAGAAGGTTTTGCACCTAGTAAAGAAACCACACAAGAAAAAAATGTGGAGACAAAAGTACTAAATTGATATTTTGATAAAAATAACACTTGTTATATTGAAGAACTGTCTGCTGACTCATTTTATTATTATTTTGAACAGTATCATACAGCAGTATTTTCATTAAAAATGGTGTTCTGGACAACATTGGGTTTTTTGAACTTGCTTGAGAGTTGGTGTCAGAAATCTTCTGACCCCAGCTGCACTAACCATCTGCCAATATTATGACCAGTGATAGCTTGCTGCAGCACAAGCATCCGCTTCCATACTGCTAACAGAAAACCAGCAAGAGTGGGAGTTGCCACGTTCTCTAGAGCAGATGACTGGTGGCACCATGCCTAGGGGTGGTAGCTCTCGTTCTGCTGAGATTGAACAACCAGTGATTTCTTCCTGTTTCCCCTTCCACCCATCATGTTTTTTATCTTATCTATTCTTACTTGTTCCTTTAAAATATATTCTACATATTTTCCCCTTTTTTTTTTTTTTTTTTTTGAATCCCATGCTTCAGGTGGTAGATCACAGAGTTCTAAATCTTCCTTTTTGATCCATGCAAGTCTGGTGGAGCACTATTCTCTTGCTGTCTCCTTATATTCTCTGAGACCCTTTGTGACACATTCTCCTTAGAATAAGCAGTAAGAGAGGATTTGAAGCATGATTCTAAGGGCAAAAATGGTATAGCAAGATTTTGTTTCTGCTTAATGCCATGAAAATGATTCGAGGAGTTTCCTCATGTTCTGAAGAGTGTTACCTCTCTCACACATAAATATCTGCCACAAACTAGCTCATGCTGTGAGCCTGCCTGTATTATCTGCCTGGATCCTTCTGGCCTGGATATTTGCTTTTTCTGATTCCTCTCCCTGAATTATAAATTTATAAATCTGTCTCTAAGTTTGTCTCATTTCATAAAGCTCATGGTTTGGGCTATTATCTGACCTTGTTATGTGCTTGAAAGTTGTCAGGAGAAATGTGTGGGATTACATACTGGTAGAGACCCAGTTTCTGGAGCTTTGGTGAAGAATATACCTTCTTCCAGCATGTCACCCCTGATTGCAGGAAGCTTCCATGACTGCATTGGTTCTTCTTAGCTATTTTTCCTAGCAATTGATCAGTAGAAACCCAACCTGCTGAAAAACTACAACCTAGAATGGAAAGGGGACAGTGAATTAATGCTATAAGGAAGATGATAAGGTGAGAAAAGATCCTTGGCAGGCAGGCAATGCATATCAAACTTGGCATATGAACTGTGATCAGATTCAGGAACGCAACAGACAAGTCTATTTGACTCTTTATGGCTGGGTCTGGTACACAGGCACAGTGTATACCTGTAATAGACAGACACTTAGGTCTTGTGCCAAAAAAACCTTCTGCCTGCCTTCTCTCTTGAACAGCTATATAATATGACCTATTCGTGCTGTATTTGCCATTTGAGACCATGATAACCAAATAAGATAAAAGTCTATATAGGCTGAGCAGGGGGACCATATGGGTGTGGGAAGCAAATGGCTGACTTACCATGCTAGTTGCCATCTTAACACAGTTAATTATTTCCTGAATATTTTTCAGATTTTTTTGCAGCTAATTTCTATCTCTTGAAAAAAATATTTTGATTCCCAGCCGTTTGGGTTACCACAGATAAGAAAGACATGCTGAAACATGTCTGCAGGGTTCTAACACAAGTGATCATTCAATGCGTGTCAACAAGCAAAACTTTCAAACCAATAATTAATTCAGTCAATACAACTATTTCTGGCTTTTAAATCCACATTTGCAATTCACTTACATTCCTAAGGAGATTGGACATTAATTAACAATTATTAGACTATGTACCTCAGACTGGTAAATTCTGCATAATCTGAAGTGTTTACTCATATAAACACAGGTTGTGTCTCAATGACTATTGTAAGAATTTAATAGCCAGTAGCAAAGTAGTATGAAGAGTTTGTTGAAATTAGAAATTATAAAAAGAAACATTCTATCACAGAAATACAACTTCATGTGGATTACACTTCGTCTTTTCTTCAGGTTTCAGGATTTATTTGCTGCTTTAAAAGCTAGTTAAGAATTGTAAGATGCACAACTATCTTGCTTTCAGAAGAAGCATGAGAAGAAAATACAAAAATTAGCAGTCATGGAGTTGAGACCTTGATGGCTGCACAATAGACACCCTTCCCCTCACAAAAAAAAATAAAATATCAGCAGACAGTTATAACATCATTTCACAACCTATGCTGGTATTTTTACCGATTTATCTACATTAGAAATTATTTACAAAAAGAGGAGATAAATAGAACTAAATGTACCTCAAATATATTTGTAATGTTTGCAATGTTTGCGCTTCCTTTGTTAGTTCAATGAGCACACTGTAGTCTTTGTTTTTTGGGTTTTTTTTAAAAGCAATCAAGTAACTTTATAGCTAACAAAATAAATAGTACAGAAATTAAAAAGTGCATTTAATTTACAATGGAGATATGAAATCCATTAGCACTTTAGATAACTGTGTATATTGCTTGGACAAGGCTAGCAACTCTAAGACAAACAACTTCAAAATAATATTCCAGGAAGTTGTTCTGAACGTTATAAACTTTTACAGGCTATCTTCAGGATATCAAGTCATGAGTTTTTTGTTTGTTTGTTTGTTTTTCTTTTCTTCCTAAAGGTTTGGCTATGAGGCAAAAAGAAAGAAAATTGCATGATGAATAGATATATTCAGTCTACTGGGAGTAAAAATAATCTCTGTTATGTTTAATAAGATATGCATCATACAAATACATTGAATTACATAGACATTTGTCTAAAAGTATGTTTGAATTCTTACTACTTTTCAAAATAAATTTTTAGTTTCAACTATGTACTGTTAACGTCATATGAAAAAATTATGGTTTTTTTTATTGTGACACTGCTTTCATTATTTTATTCTCTCCTCTATTTTTTATTAATGTCTGAAATCAGGGATATTAATTAGAATTGGGTAAGGAAAAAAAAAGTTTTGAAGACAATGCCCTAAGGAATAAAACTAAGTTCTGAAAGAGATATACACAAATACACTATAGCTTAAGATTTGTTAAGATTTATACCTCACTAAGATGATGTGTGTCTATTTTTCCTGCTCTGTAATTGTATATTAAGAAACAGTAATTTAAAAAAAAAGTCTAAAAGCGCATGGTAAGAGTATATGTTGACATCACTAGAAAAAGGAATAAAAAGTAAAAAAGGTAACATTTATAAATACATTTGAGTCAGCAATCAAGTATGTGTGACAACCATGCTAAAATGTAAATGGTCTAAGCACAAGCACCTGCTTATTTTTCAGTGAGGGAATTATAGCTGTGAAAAATAAAGTAAAGCACACCATTACTTTTCAAGTTCATCTTATGATTAAACAAAATCAACATAAGAGCCTTGCACATAATGGCCATGAACTGAAGCAAGACTAAATGCCTTAAATTCCTTGAAAGATTCCCACAAGTATTGGATTAATTCTTGTTCTTTTTGGGGGAGGTGTTTGTTTTGTTTGTTTGTTTGTTTTCTTGTTGTTGATTCTCATGCTAATTTGTGACAAAATTTAAATCCTTGTTCAGTGCTAGCATTTTTATTTTCCTAGGGAGAAAACTTCTCGTTCTTTGTTTAATGAACTTAATTTAAGCATCCATGCAGGTAACAAAGTCAATATCATACAGTACAGTATGTGTAAGTGTGTAGGGAAAGCTGAAGACAAGAGAAGTCTTACTTATGCGTTAGATATTTTCTTTAAAAATACTTGAACAAAAAATAATATGTTCTAAAATAATGATCCTTAGAATTTACAATTTGAAATGAATCTTGGAATTAAAATAAAATATTCCCAGTACTCTGGATACCTAGTAGACATAGCATAAGGGTTTATATGTAACTTCCTGTTCCTTAAAAAAAAGAGAATTTCCATCTGATATTTTTGTGCAATGGTTTTCATGTTAAATCAACTAAAAAACATCTCAAAGGGCCAAAATTAATATCTTTGTCTTGTTAAGACTGAAGAAAATAAGTTGCCATAGATTGGTGTTTTATATTCCTGAGCAGTTTTGAAAGAACTCTGCCTGGTTTTGGAACATGGTCTACTAAAGAATGATACAATAAGGAAGTCCCCTTCAACTTCTATAATTTCTGATTAACAGTCTTGAGTTTTTTATGACTACCAAAATTGTGGGAAATTTGCTAAAACAGATCTGCTAAAAACTTCGAACACCGCAAAAGTACTTATTAATATTAGCATGAGGGTTTGGTATGAATACAAAGGTTGTGTTTTACTGTTCCTATGAGAAAAAATGCTTGTGATTTCTTATACCAAAAATGAGTGTGGAACATTACAGGACTACTAAAACTTTTTATTCTAATCAGTCTAATGGTAATATCCGTAGACCAGGGAACTTGATTCATGGCAAAAATGTTCAAATCACTGTGCACTGTATTCCAAGACGTGATATACTATATAAAGAGTAATATGACAGCTGTCCTTGGAAATTTGGACATAAAGACTTCAGCCCTGTGGAACAAATCCAAATATTTGTGAGGCTTTAATGAATAATTTTTTGGGAACATGTGGAAATATTTTATGTTATTTTTTAATAACAATTAACAAATTAACACATTAACAGGAGGAAATTATTTGAGTTCTTTCCATTCACTAGTGATACAAGTATACTCTGATAGACCCTAATGAGACAGAAGGCAAACAGAAGTTTCAAGTAATCACTGAGCTTTATTTTGTGCACAGAGGCATACGCATAAAATACTGAAAAAACATAAATTATTAAATGTTTACATAGGAACTTGTGAAAGTTTTGTATTCGAATATTTGTCTCAACAACTTTAGGAATGTTATATTCGAATACCATGACCAAGCCAATGGGGTATAGAAAACTGTCCATCTTAACAACCATTTGTCCTTTATTGTGTATAAAGGGAACTTTAATCTGTAATTTTCTGTAGAGACTGGAATAGAGTCCTGAATCTGCTTGTTTTAATCTGTATCCCCAGATGAAGCCGAAAACACTACCAGTAAGTCTTTCAGGACAGGCTCTAGACAGCTATATACAAAATGTCCCAGCTTTGTACTTCACTTCCAACAGCTGATAAAAATCATTTAAAAAGTTTCAGTTGCCTTTTTCTAAAAAATCAATGTTACCATGGGAAGAAATTCAACCGTTAATGTAACAACCGTTTATGTAATTGGACCAAAAAATCACAGCTATAATTATTTTTATGACCTTCTTCCCCAAATATAGAAATTGTGTAACAATCTGAGGATGATCTATTATACGGAAATTTCAAGATATCCAGTTTTCTTTTCCTTTCACAGCTTTTGGACTACTGTTACCCTTAGGCTTCCATGCATAAAAACAGTGTAATAACTTTTGTACTATGTTACTGTTATTTTTCTTTCATAGTTCTGGTTTGATTGCTGTCTTAGGGCATTGGTCCATCAAGGATTCTGTGCTACATTTCTGATTTTTTTAAATATATATTTTTGTCTACTTCTGAGGCATTTAACGAGGTTTTCTTAGCCTTTCAGGTTCATTGAGCTTGTGAAAGTTGCAGCAATGTCAGCTTCCAATCTTATGCCTTGGGAAGCAGAGGGAATTGGAGAGGTCAGGGGCTGCTGGGCAGCAGTCAGCTATTACAGAATAAAAAGTAATAATAGTCATGGCTCACTAAAGAAGGTAGCA
The DNA here is from genome assembly GCA_013397915.1 of Daphoenositta chrysoptera. Lineage (NCBI taxonomy): Eukaryota > Metazoa > Chordata > Aves > Passeriformes > Daphoenositta > Daphoenositta chrysoptera. Next base: position 1,328,201 of record VZRO01003782.1, on the reverse strand, counting down.
AGAGAACACAGAACTGAACTCACAGCAGAGCAAAGAAATGCTGACTTTGTAAAAGTAAACAATATATATAAAATATGGAATCTTTCTCAAACTAGTATAGAGATTAGGTTAGACCTCAATTTATTTACTACAAACCAACCAAATTACCTACATGAGATTATTTCTTTCCTGTACCATTTCAGGATATTAGACTGTAGATGGATTGTCCTTCAACTCCCTTTCACTACATTACCTGTACAATGTTATTTAAAAAGCTAACTCATATGCTAAAAACTGGCACATTAGTTGAGGACACTGCATGTACTTGGTGTCAAAATTAATGCAATTTTAAAAGTCAGGGGGAAAGTATCAGCAAAATATTTTGGGGTGAAATAAAACATGTAATCATGGGGAGAAGGCCTGAAAATTAAGAAAAAAATATTTTTAAAATATTTTATTTTTTAGAATGCATAGTGGTTTTTTATTAAAGATAAACTAGAATTGAGTACTCATATATATTTGAGTACTCTAACATATCAATTGTTAGAAATGGTCACAGCATCAAAATGAGGACAGATCACTTGCTAGAAATGCCTACTAGAACACTGTGCAGAGTAGTAGCTTCACTATGTAGAAATCTGACACAGCCCTCAGTTTGACACCCAGTATTGCTTTTTTTACTAGCAAAAGTAATTATACTCTTATAAAGAACTATGTCAGTCAGGAACTTCAAGTGATGCATATTTCTTAATTCTGTTCCTTTTTATATTATTGTGGGAAAAAAAAAAACCAAAAACCAACAAACTAACTAACATTTTCAATTCTACTTATAGAAATTATTGCCTGTGATAGATATGAGGTAAATGGAGCACAGTGTACCATAGTCCATTGTGTGAAGATATGGAAACCCTTGACCTAATGGATACAACCTGATGAAGAGATCAGAATTCCAGTTTCTATTCTGTGCCACTACTTGCTTCCAGAATGCTAGAGCAGCATAAAAATTTTGACTGAAAGTTAAAAAAAAATTGAATGTGAAATAAATTGAAATATTCAGAATGGAATTCATAATGTAAGAACCCCATCTCTACATAAGTTACTTAATTCAGTATAATCATGTGACAATATTTATAAAAAATTAGTTTATTAATTAATTGCAATGCCTCCTATACAGAATTCTATTGCTGACTTGGCATCTTAACAGGGTAGGTTTGATTCAGTGTGTGATTTGAGTAAATTCTGCCAGGGCAGCTTTTAGGGTTCAGTGCCTTCAGCTGCTCAGCATCGGCATTCCAGACATGCTGTTCACGTATATTTCAAAGTACAAAAGAGGGCATATTGAGCTGTAAATTGCAATCTAAATAGTGACCTACTGATTAAATCACAATTCTGTTTTTAGCAGCTCTTCTTGCCAATTTTGGGCCAGTGTTGCCATAACCACTCGGCTGAATGCTTGTGTGACATTGCTTCCATTGTGATAATGCTGCACATGGTGTCAGGATGTGACTTACTTTGATATGAATCTGGCAGTAAAGATGATCTTCCTGTCTCCTGATTTCCCTTTATCTCTGTCTATTGGTTGCTGCAATCTTTTCTTTGATGAAGTCTTTTTCCATTTGTCAAGGAGTACCAGCTGGCAGTGACAGGCTAGACAAGAAGGGAGATATATATTGTTACAATTACTACTGGAGGGCCAGGTGAGAAAATTTCATTTGAGGGAAATGAGAATGGCAGGTGTATCATGATGGTACTTACTCTGTGAGTAAGAGTGGTAACTTTGGAACCAGTGATTTACTTGTTTATTTTGACAGATTGTTTTAGGCTTGCAAATTGTAATAAGGGATTTTGTCACCCTTGAAGAAAATACATTTTAATTTACTCAGGCCAGATCTTCCACACAGGTACACTCAAGACATATGTTCTGAGAGATTAATAAAAATTATTTTTTATATTTCAAATAATAAGAGATGGTCTTTTCTTCTCAAGTAATTTAAATATTTATTATATCTTAATCTGAACCTATTATTTTAGGTTATCAAACTGGTGTTTCACAAATGTACCTACTAACACACATACTGGTAATTTTTTTCCATATGGATATCTATTCTAATTGACTTCCCATTTCTTATTTATATTCACTCATATCTTTAATTGTTTGTCTTTGCCTTTGCATTAGATAACCTGGAAATAAATTATATTAAACAGAAAAACCTCAAACATCAAATGAGCTGCACTGCACTCAGCATACTGCCATCTTAAGCAGGTGAATGTTTCCTTTTATTGCAATTTACGTCAATGATAAGTGTGAGTGAACACTTGATTAACAACATAACAGTCATCATAATGAATCTTTTGCTCAAAGTGAAGTTAGCAGAAAAAAAAATGCTTTGCCCTTCTGATTGCAACAAGGGTGGATTTTGAGGCAGGGGGTGTTGTTTTTATTGAGTCTTTTTTGTTGTTGTTGTTATGGTATTATGGTTAAAAATAAAATTAAAAATTGCAAAATGTTATCTTAAAATCTGTGAAATTTATGAACAATTGTCCCTTTTCAAAAATATTCCTATTTACAATATAATGTCTATGTAAGTTTTTTTTTCTGATCAAAATATTCCCTTTTCTTCCATTAACTTCTCCTCAACTACTTTCTGCATTCTGCTTGACATACTAATATAAAAACTTTTCCCCAGAAGGAATGTGTGTTCTCACTCTTTTGTAACACCTACAGTATCTTGGTTTCAAAATTTCACTTTAATATATTTTTTCAGTTCCTCTGGAGCTTCCTAGTTTCATACTTAAAGCTGGAAAAGTAATAATTTCTTCTCCATAACAGTCTAGAGTTTTTGTGTGGTGGTTTGGGTTTCTTGGGGTTTTTTCTTCGTTATTTTTTTTTTTGGGTGGGGGGGGCGGTTTTGGTTGGTTTTGTTGTTTTCAAGTTTTTTCAGTGAATAGGTGAATGGGTCTTCCTTGCAGCTATATAATTGCCAAACATTATCTGCTGTTATATTATCTCATTTCTAATTCAGTGATCAAGGAAAAAATAGTCTATTTCAAAATGTTTATAGTTTATTTAAGTTTTCCTACCTAATGCTGCCCAAATGTGTATTGTAGTACTGCAATTAAAAAACAAGTTTTTATATCTCTATCACTCTGGAGGAAAATAAGCTTCAGTACAATTCTGATAAATGTGCAGATGGGTTTTCTTAACTATAAAGCATCTAGCCCTCTTTGAAGGGATGAGACATGCAGAGACTTATTTTTTCTCTTGAGTACTCATTCTGCCTTTTGTCTGAATTATTTTGAGTTTACCCTGCTCATCTAACAAGTTCAGATACTTACTCAAATTTTGGATGCTTGGCCACAGCTTATCGGAACCTCTTGCTTTGGAAATCTGACATAAATTTTGTGCCACTAGAGATTCTCACAACGCTTTTGATTTCGGGCAAGTCAAGTATGCTTTGCAACATGGCAGAAAGCATATCAAACACATAGTACAAAAAATCTTAACAGAACTCTTGCAAAGTACAAAGTCATTCCTATCTCCTTTAGGCTTTAGGGAGAAGAATAAGGATTTGAAATCAGAGGAGCCAGAGTAATGACGTCATGTAGATGTTTACTGCATGAACACGGTGTAGGATCTTACACACAGCCTTCATTTCTGCTGATGCTTGGTTACATTTTACTCTTGTTTCAGAACATCTACTTATTTTCTATATTATATATTGCTCTGATGGTGTCTGATGTTTCTTTCCACGCATACAGATTGGAATGTGAGAGAGGTTAAGGTAAACCTAGATACCTCCCTAAAGAGATTTAGGCTTGAATATGTAATGGTACAGTGGAACCAGGTACTGCCTAGACAAGAGCCAGAGGGATGACAGACTTCCAGGTTTGACTTGGCTCTCCTTCGCCTAACAGTAGACTAACTAATTGCATGCATTTATTAAGTCACTTCTCAGGAAATACACACTTTCTTTGATTGCTCCCTCCCTGTCACCTATATGGACTTCAAGCTTAGATTTGAGAGAGAAACAATCCCAATATATGAGAAATGAATTTGTCTCTTTGCTTCCTTATTGGATTACCTTTAAATACACTTTATTCATTATTATTTTGTTCAGTGTTCTTCTATAAAGCATCTAACATGATTTGAAGTTCCTTCATTTTACTGCTACAGACAGTACAATTAGTAAAGCACTGGGACCTCACATTACATGAGCCACAAAAGAGCATTTAGTCCATTCTTTCTTTGTACACATACATTGTTTCTTCTGAAAATAAATCTCTGTGGAATGATAAAGGAAAGCACATGGAAGGTGACATCTATAACATTTGATGTTTAATTTCCAAATTATTTAAGTCATTAAGGTAATTCCACAAGGTCATTCTGAGTATGCCAAATTTTATTTATGTTTCAAAAATAGATCCACTAGGCCACAGGTACTAAAACAGACAGGATTGTACAGCAGTGCTCTTCTGTGTCATTTAGACAATACATATTCATGTTTTTTAAACATCTATTGATAAAAAACTGTGAGAAAAAGCAAAGCAGAAATAGATAAAAAAATGAAAACTATTTTATTAAGCAATCAAACATGAAAAAGGACAATAAATGAGAAACAATTTGATCACATTTTTATTTAAAATTCTTGCTATTCTATCTCATCTTTCTAATACAGAAGGGTTAACTTTATATGAAAAGATTATTTTATTCTACAAATCAAAACAACAGGTACGTGCTTTATATGATTTTTGGCCTTAAAAATATTTTTCACATAATTTTGAAAGTGCTTACTCTTTTTTTTTATTATTACTTCTTTCTCTTTCTTCTCTTTTTGACACTGTACTTCTGCATAAGAATATATGAACAACACACATTTTAAACACTTTCATACCTGTATGAGAGTATGAATATTGATTCACTCCATGCAGAGAAACAAAAACATCATAGTTAGTGAGCACACAATATTTTATAAAACATATTCATAGTTAAACAAAGTGTCACATTTTTCCTCTTTCTGAAATAGCACATTTAAGGTGGATTTAGCACCTAGCTAATCAGTTTCTAAACAAGATTCTCCTGAATGTTTTTTTCCGATACTAAGCGGTATGCTCTCCTTTACTCCTTTTATTTTTTGCTCATTTTTTTTCTTTTTTTCAGCATGTAATATATTCCTTTCTGTTATCATCACAAACATGTTTGGTTTTTTCTTTATATTTAACTTACTCCTTCTTGTCCTATAATCTTTTCTTCTAACATTATGCAATATTATTTGACTGCTGCTCTCCTACTCTATTATCCTTCTCCTGTCACCTCAGGTCTTTGTTTCATTTCATTTCTTTCTTACCCTTTATACTTCCACTTTCATCTTCTGTTTTCCCTTTTTAAAGGAGTATTACACTACTTTGTACTGTTGCCTGCAATTTTCATTTTTTTCCCCAAATAAAAAGTATGCATTTTGGCTCTACATTCATGACAGCCTTCTGTCATTTACCTTCCTCTTCTATTTTGGCTTTATTTTTTCTATTTACTGTCTTCATATACTCATAAATAATATTTTTAAACATATTTTGATACATTTGCTTTGTTTCTGACATGGATATCTGTGGTGCCGTTTATCCAACCTCTTTCAGATGCTACAATGTAAATACCTACAAATTTTTTGGTCAGTCTACAGATAAGAGTTGATTAAGTAGTACTAACATGAGAATAACCACACATTGTGGTAGATATTTAGTCTCCTTATTTACATCTGCTTTTCGTGCCAGATTGCACAGAGCAGTCTTGATTCACTGACCTTGGAACTTAATTGATGAGGCTACTACATTTCTCTAGACTGCCTGTATTCCTTCTTTCTTTCTTTTCTTTCTTTTTCTTTTCCTTCCTTCCTTCCATTCCTTCCTTCCTTCCTTCCTTAAAGGGTGTTAGAGGAAGTTATGATCTGGTATGTTCCTGAGCTCTGGTTGTATTCTCACAGCAAATGAAGATGTAGTCACATTATATTCCTTTATCTGGAAATTTAGAAGCACTAGCAGTCCCAGTATCAGAGGTATCTTTCACGCAGACTAAAAAGTTTGAACTTTTTTTGTGGATTTCCTGAAGTTTAGGAAAAGAATCGTAATTCCATCTTAGAACTGGTTAGCAATGGATCTTAGCCTGCAATTAGACAGATGAAAGTTATGCAAGGTTCAGGGAACTTCTAGGAAGCATTACTTGTATCTTGGATTAAGTTTTCAGACTTATATGTCCTGCTGCATTCTTTTCATGAGTGTCAAACTGATAGCAGACAAGTGCTGCAAGGTGCAAGGTACCATGAAGAATTTCACCTCAATTGGCTTAGGTGCTAGCTCTAATTGATCGTGCATTTCCCTATATTTACTCATATGAGTTAATTATGAAATTATGCAATAAGGAGATCTCCTTTGATGCATAGTCAAAAGAACATTATCTGCTGGTTTATACCTACACTCTTAGAAAACTCTATGTGCTTCTCATTAGGAAAAAAAATGTTATTTTCTATTTGCTTCAGATGTTTAGAAGTACATGTGTTTAAATTTATGCATGTAAGTGTTATATGTGTGTATATATTTAAGCATGATTAATAGTGGGCAGTCTGAGGTTCTTAACTGAGGTTTCTAGCTTATAAAGCAGAGGGACTGATTTATCCTGGACTACTGAGGCTCAAGACATAGGTAAATAAATGTCTACACTATAAATTTGAATGTAGTAAGATTCAAGTATTCCTCATATAACTAATGTCTGCCCTTGAGTGGATTGCAGTAAATCACTTCTTGCATACTCCTGATCCATTTTGATAAACAAGAAATCATTTTAGATTTGTAATAGTCATATATGTCTTTCTAAAATGATATAAAAGCTCAAGGAGATGATAAATGAAGCTGGTGTAAAAATAAGAAAGTATTGACTTAAGTCAGAGGGTAGAGTGCTCAACAACTTGTGAGTACCAAGTCCAGAATTCCTGTTGGTTTGTCATACTGCATCCTACCTACAGCAGACAAGTAAAGAGATTGGAAGCCTTGTTTTACAGTGTTTTAGTGTATCCAGACTTGAAGTGAATGTCAGTACTTGTAATGAAATGTAGAAGACCATTAGAAGTATTTTAACTTAGTACTGGCCAACAGGCTCTTTTTATAGTTTATAATGGTGCAGTTGCTGGAGTTTGGATCAGTAATGAAACACACAGTAAATACAACCTTCCAACCACATCAGGAAAAAAAAATCTTAAAAATTAGGAGCTGTCAAAATTCTAAGGTCACATTAACATTTAAACTCTTCTAGGCCATGTCACTTTTTAAAAACCGATTGGTTGGAGTCAATTAATAATGCAAAACACATTTTGCTTATTATCAACAGAACTTCTGCTTTGAAATTGGCAAATCAGCTGTAAAATAAAACTGACAGGCATTGTCCACATTGCACGATACTGTCTGACAGTTTTTCAAGATTATTCAACTTCTCTTGCCATTTATGTGGAAGTTTAAGGAACAGTTATTGGAAAAACTGCCAATCTACTCCTTGTCTCAAGAAACCTACATGTACTTATCTGAAAGGGACAAACTCAGGTAGCACTGAAGACTAAAATTAATGGTTGCCAGTTTATGCAGGGAATATACAAGAAAGTTAAATGTGTGCTATTTGTTCTGGTAAATAAAATCATTTCTTTAAGTAGCCATTTAAAAAAATGTACGACCTTATCACACTGAGGTTCTGTAAATTTTTACAGAACAAAAAGAAGCTTATAGCTTCTTTTGACAAGTGTATAATAATTCCTCTTTCTAAATGACTTTTTTAAAGGAAAGTTTTAAATGGAAAATTTTAAAAACCACCGTTAACAAGATTGCAAATTGCAGATACTAAGAATTTTCTTTTCCTGAAAGAATCCACCTTTTTTCCTCAGAAAACCTGTGCTGAACCTATCTTTATTAATATAATTCAACTATGTTTTTAAAATATAGCTTTGTAACGGGTTTGATTTAGTGAACAAGCCGAAACACCAGCCGCAGTCGTGATTCAGCTCACTTTGTTTTTGTGAGATATAAATATATAAATTAGGAGAACATGACAAAACAGGCCTAAAAACTTCTAAAAGTATAAAGATAGTTTATTGTTACTAGGTAGGATTAACAGAAAAGGAACATTACACTAAGAAAGTAAAAAGGAAAAAAAACCACATCCCTTTCTTTTGCCAGCTCCCCAACCCTCCCCCAGGGCCCTAATTGCCTTTAGGGCACACAGACCTCCTCACAGGTTTCTCAGGAGAGAGAACAAGGATATTAATAAAGATGGAATTTTTGGTCAGTATTAGAGTTCTTAAAAAGTCCTTCCAAACTCCAGGAAAAGAAAGAGGTCCTCTTTGCTTTTGTGTGGTTTTAGAACTGCCTTCGCACTGAGCATCCAAACATGGGGTATTCTCAGTTCCCCCCCATGTCCTTTAAATGGATAACAGAACAGTTTATGGTATTACAGTCCTTTGCCACAATTTTTGCAAAAAGGTCGGTTTAAGGCTCTTGGCCTTCTCACGGCCCCTCCCTCCTNTTGCTCTTTGGCTGCTTGCAGCTTTTGGGGGGGGGCGGCTGCCCCGATGCGTGCCAGGGACCCCGTGCCCTGGCATTTGGGGGAGGGGGGTGCGGCCCCGGCTCCCCACGGCCAGGTCCGGAGCTGTCCCCCTCCCCCCCACTTCTCCCCGTCGCCGCCGGATCAAAGAGAAAAGTTCCGGGCCTCCTGCCAGTTTAAATATGCAAAATCGCAGAAGCGCTACTGGATTAAAAAGCTGTCAATTAATTTCAGCTCCAACCTACGACAAGCTTGAAGGATGATTTGAATACTGAAACTAGGATATAAAGCAGTCTCCCTGAAAAGAAATGTTAAATATTTTCATAGTAGATCTTCTAATTATAATAGTTCAAGGAAACACTGAGATTCCAGTTTAAATTTGTTAAATAGTTTCTAATGAGTTCATAATAGTATTGCTCATTTACATAATAAGTCCCACACAAACAAGTTTTAACAGTTCTTACCTCTGAACGAGACTAAGTGGCAAAGTCAGGCTCATCATCAATTTCCATAAACTAGTCAGATTATGGCATGAGTTAACTTTCAAAGATATTTACCTATACATTTTCACACATTTGGAAGAAATAAATATATATTCTGTGAAAAGTGGTTGCATTGTAATGACAGTCTCTTTACTCTGACGAAACCTAGCACTGTACTGTGATGCACAGTACAAAACAGTATCCACATGAAAACAGGTTTTCAGAGAAAACTACGATCCTGATTAAATCCTGTAACACATTTTTGTTTTCTTTGGTATCAAAATGCAAAATTGCTTTCTATTATTTTCTTCAAAAGACAAAGTGAGATTTACCAAACCCCCCCAATTATTAATAAAATACATTTTAACTTTATCACATGTTGCCCTGTCTCTTGCAGTTTTCTATGTGTTGATTCTTTGATAAAGTTTCTCACACTTTCTATAAACATAGCAATGTTTTAGTTAACTGTAACTTTAGTTTACATTCTTTTCTCCTGGGTGGAGAAGGTGTGATGGACTATTCTGTGAACCAGTAAAGATGGAGGAGGTGGTAACATTGACCTCCAATCCACGGTTGTTCCTAGAAACATATAAATATGTAAAGAATAAACAACCAGGTCCTCTTTTCCTTCTGGCCTGTGACCTGTAAAGAACTCGATTTCAGAGTGCTTCTTTTGTGGCCTAGATCCACAATCACACAGTGTAAAAATCTTTAAAACTTACAAGCTCTGTATTAAGCGACATTTCTAAATATCAAGTCTGGGTTTTGTTTTATATGAATAGGGGTTGGAATCTTTAAAAAATGTATGATATATATGGTAATGGCACCAAAGAAATATGGTTTTGATGAATAAAATAATATTAAAACACAGTTACATGTTAATTAGGGTAGAAGAATAAGAAGGAAATAGTGCCAAGGAAAGAGGGTTTTTTTTTGCCAAAATGAGATGAAGTAGAAAAAATGGCAAACAGAGAAAGCCGACATATTCTTACCTACCAGATTGGCAGGTGGGCTGCTTTAGAACATTTCTATGACTCACCACTGTGCAAGTACTACTGCCAAAGGCAGATGGATGAAAATGCCAAGCATATATGAAGAAGGTCAACAACAACGGTTCTAAAAGAAAGGAAACACAACACTCCCTTAAACATTTTTATGGGACTCTGTGTTACAGCTACAAGACATTGGCTTCTTAAGATGGCCAGGAAGCAAAACCTAGGAGCAAGAAGATGCTTTTGGCATGAAGTTAATTAATTGGCTAGTCTACTATAAATTATGATCTCCAATACCAGCAGGTGGATGTGTTCCTTAGCACGTAGTGTAACACATTGTACATATACAGAAGTCTGGCCAGAGAGCCCCTAAGTTCCTGTTCAGCTCCAGTATTTGGGTTTCTATGGTGTGAGCCAATATGTGGAGCTGGTATGTGGGGCACACATGTTCCTGGGTTTTGGCTGATTATGGCTATAACACAGCTCCTCTACCTATGCCAGGGACACCAGGAGTGCTTCAAAGTATATTGATTTAGACATATCTCTGGGACCACTGTTGCTAAGCTCTTGATTTTTATTCTAGTCATAGGAGTAGCCTTGATACGGCTTTGAGAAATTCTTTATTGGGATACAAAGTTACTTTATGACCAGAAAATGTTGCCTTTTAGTAGGTGGTTGTAGTTTATTTGGCAGTTCAGTTAGAATGAGGCCAGGAGCAGTCTGCCACTGAACTGGGGGATGGGATGTTTATACTACAAGTTTGCATTAATTACTATATCTACCATTGAGAAAAATTCTGCCAATGGTGGGCTGGAGTTCCTCTGTGACATGAAACAATGAGGTTTGGCAGAGAGATTGTGTTACACTGCCCTAACCCACAAAATTATCAGAATTGCTAAATTTAAACTGGGAGGAGAGGGAAATCTCAAAGGAATTTTCCTTGTAGCATCAGTTTTCTAATTGATTGTGGTGAAACTTCAACATCACAGTTAGAGTAAAATGGAGAAGGTTCAATAAGAGATCTTTGTACTGAACTCAATGTGTCAATATGCAGAAGCATTTTTCGTCTGCAAAACCAACATATTTTTTCCAGAATACATTTAATATATCTATCAGGTGTCTTCACTTGTGCAAACGTTTTATGTAAATGCAGAATGTTATAAAAGACTGGGAAAGGGCATTGCTTAAGGATGAAATTGCTGAGTACTTCAGGATTTGCTAGGAGAGGCAATCACAAAGACCACTGTCTACTTTATGTTTTCTATTGTAAATGGAATAAATATCAGAATGATGCATTCTAATCCAAAGCATCCTGCATTCATAAGATTTTACACTGATGCTTGTGATTTTCCATATAATTTTGGGGCAGAAGAAGGTGATGAATGTTCCCTAATAATTTTTAGTCTCATAATACAGTTTTATTATTCATTACAGTGTTTCATAACAAATTTATGCAGTGCCTCAAAGGAGTCACTCTCACTTCAAGCAACGTAGTAGCTCTTACCAAACCTTCCTAAGACACCTTACAAAATTAAATTCCTTGAGGCAACAATTTATAAAAGTAGTTTCTATTGCTAAAAACACTATAGAGCAGAACATAATCAGTAACATGATGAAGTGTCTTTTCTTAGACCAGAACAGTTCTCCCATAAAGTAAGCGCTGTCAATAATCATTTACTCTTAATAAAAACATTCCTATAAAATCATTATTTTGAAATTTTATGGCTTCAGACTCCAAACTCATTAATTTTCATGTATAGATAGAGAGGGTTCGGTGTGAGATCACTAAACCACCATGCTCAAGGTCGTAATACTGATCATTCAGTGGATAACAACATTTATTTTAAGCTAGTAAGAGACTTTATATCAGGAGTATACATATATATATATACCTAAATCTCTATTATACACCTAACTCTTTTTTTTTTTTAAATTTCTCAGTTATTCTTTAAATGTGAATATAAATTTATGAATATGAATTTATGCTTGTGTGTTTATTTTTTGATAGCCTGACCATGTGGCTTTTGACTGCCTATTTATATTTTCTTTCTTTCACTTCTTTCTGCTCCCCACAAGATGTCTAGGATTAATTCCCAGAAAGCTGGTAACACTGTAAAAAAAAATTGTGTGTGCATTGGGATGGAGGACATCTGAGATAGAAAATTACAGCAAAAGGTGGATTAAAAGCTGACCTTTGTTGCCTTTTATCTGCTATTTGCTAGAGTTTCTGTAAGACTCTGAATGAGCAATATGTGTCAAAAGGAGTTCATGCTCACTGAGATGGGCTGTCACTCCTTCAACATTCTCTAAGAGGTTTTTCAAAAACATTTAGGAAGTCCATTGGGGTTATTTGATTTAAAAATAAAAGCCCAACTTGAATATTTCAAGAGATGAGCAAGAGCCTAATAATAGGGTGACGATGAAACTAGATCTCAAACCTCTGTGTTAAGATTGGAGTAATAGCTGAGCCTTTTTGATCAATAGATATTTGAAACTAAGATTTAAGATATAAGGTTTAATATATAATAGTAATCTTTAGAACTGAGGAAACTAATAGCACACCAAAGATAAGGAGTTTAAGAGAATCCTACAATAGCAAAAATTCCCTTAAAAACATGCATTTATTATATATATAAAACAAAATTTTGTCAGAGTCTTCAGAGATAAAGAAAAGAAATAATAGAGGCTCTAGTCTGAGGATCAGATAAGGAAATATTTAGGAATATTAAAAGGTAGGAAAACAGGAAAAAATATTATTCTGTAAGAAAACATGCTTATGTATGTATCTATGAATTCTGTAAGACTGTGATTCTGACTACAGAAGATCTTGTAAACCTTTCTATAGATCAAATGATTTATTAGACAGCTTGTTTCCTGATGTGTAACACTGTGTTAACAAGGTAATACAAATTCTTTACTCAGCCTTGCTCACACCTGCCAAACGAACAACATGAGTTTGCTAATGCTTTCCAAAAAAGTAGTGTTTCAAGCTAAATTTAGATTCTAAAACTGTTTTAAAAAAATAAAGTAGTTCAGCTTGAGTTTCTTTCATAGGTCTCTAGTTTTCTTTATTTAAATCACAAGTGTCATGAGGGAGCTCCTTTTGGACATATGTAAAAATGTGTTGATCCTGGTGTGGCTAAATATTGTGACATAACACATCATGTTTACACATTCAGAAGTAAACACTTTTGTAATTATTTTGACTGAATGGAGTCAGTGTGGTAGATTTCCTCCTCCCTCCCCCCACCACCAGAAAGTGAAGAGGTGTCCACCTATTTCTTTTCAACTATGCAGATGCTGCCATGAAAAAATTTATTCTCAGAGCCTGTCTACTTCTAGTTCTCACCTTTAAGTACCAAAGCATTTAATGCAGGTCTGTTTCCAGGTGGGCTTGCGTGTAAAACTTAATTCAGCATACACAGAATGAGAAAATATCCAATCAGACCTCCAGCTTTGGATATATCAAAGAAAGAATGTTAAAATAGCTGGAGGGAGAGAAAAAGACATTCAAAATCTCTCCAAAAGTCAAATGCTTTATTTATGGTCAGATTTCAAGGGCTGGAACTTCTTTGTGGATTTAGTACTTAAGCCATATAGGGTATGCATAACCTCTCTTTGCTTTTCTCTGCTTCAGGACTTACTGAAGGGAAGAATGGAGCCTTGCTCTCCTACTTACTAGAGAAGTATTTTAATAATGAAAAAGAAAACTAAACCCAAGAATAAGAAAATAAGATAATTTGCAGTGGAAAGAAGGACCCTCTACTTTTGTTTGATTTAGAACTAATATCCGGTTTTTGGGCACTGTATCTCAAGTGGAGCATCTCCGAGTAGATAACACATGTGGAGACTTGAAGGAAAATTTCTCCATGCTTACCCAGTTTCTATCTTTGAATGGAACCTTATGAAGAATACAGGCTGCTGGCAACTGTTGCTAACTATCCTGTTGGTCCTGGTTGCCATTTTGAAGTTTGTGTCCCTGTGTGTTTTATAACAGAAGTCTAAGTTCTAATGTTGGATTCTGTATTCTAGCCTGGGGAAAACAATACTCCAGAATTCATCATTACTTGCATACTTATACATTGCTTAACACCTATTCCATTCTAACATCACCTAACACCCTAACATCAACAGGAACAAAATCTGTTGGTAGAGTTCAAAATCTCTCCCAATTTTCGCATTCAATAAAATGATGCTTGTGATTGATGCTTAAAGCTAGTGATTGTTCTCCACTACACTTCAGTAGTCCTCTCCCACTATATATATATATATATTTATTTATTTATATTTTATACATAGTATTTTATTGTCTGGTTTAAGGATATATAATACAATGATGAACTGCTACTACTGTGGAAAATTTTTCTCCAGTGATAAAAGCATGATTTGCTAAAAATAGGGGAGTGCAGGTAGGCATTTGCATTGTTTTGTTTAAATTTAAAAAATTGTATAGAATCTCAGGTTTGACCTGGACATGAAAAAAATAGTGGTAAAAAATGTAAACTTTGAGAGTCCCAGGGTCATTAAATTATCTTCCTGAATTGCAGCAGATTTTCTTCTGGACTAAACAATCTGACAGTGTTTGGTGGTCAGAAGAGGGAGCTCTTGAACTATGTCACGTTTCTAATAGATTCTAAAGAGTACACCTTTATTCCTAAAGAGCACACCTTTGTTCCTTGCATTATTAAAATTGAAATCCCCAATGCTTAAAATATTTTTAAGTAGCCCACTTAGTCAGAATAGTACGTCCAAGATGTGCAAGTGTCTTTTAAATTCATATAACTATGTGAAAAAAAGGGGCAAGAATAGCAAAACCTGAAACCAAAAATTAAAGCAGAAATAGTGTGCATCTCCCATTAAATAAAAATCACATAAATGCACACAACCTGCATATAATGAGACGCATATGCATCTCATTAAGCATGCAATGGGAGCAAGTATTCACATATTTTATTAAAAGTTTCTGTAAGACATTTCTAAGGAAGGTTATTGTTTGTATATAATAATAATTAAAATCCCAAAGCTTATCACAGTCTCTGTGTGCTCATCAATCAGTCAATAAATAAATCTTGGTAACTTATTTAGATCCAAGCAAAAATTGTCAATATAAATACATCCATAACACAAATTGAATGATAGTCTAGTGTCATTTCTCAGGAAGATTTTTCAAAGCCATGTGTAGGAGTTCAGCTAATACTCCTGACATAGGTAGGTCATACGAGATGGGATTTAGTTTACCTGTCCCAGCCACCTGGGATTTAGGCAGTGTAATGAGATCACTCCTGTTAACGAAGGAATAATTTACCCATCCTGACATAGGTATTGAAGAACACAACTTTTTTGTGAATTTAAAGTTTTAATTCCTTAGACATCTAGCTCTAAATACTTCAGTCTTAGATTGGTAAATTGGGCTAAATGGAATGAGTTATTGACACTGACTAGACAGGAACTTGTCCTTATGCTGTTCAGGCCATCCACACAGGGCTGTGGTACATTATGAGACCTGTGAGAGACCCATGTTCTGCTGGCAGATGGAGACAGGTCTCATGTCTAGGTCATATCAAATCACATCAGATGTCCCTGTTACTGCTTTGTACACCTGAATTTGTCTATCTGAATCAGGAATAAAGTATCAATATAAAGAAATAGGAGTTGGTGACGTATACAACGTACAAGATACCCAAAGATTAACTGAGAAGGATTCTAGGCCATCTGATCTACTTCTGAAGTTTGCTCTTGCTTTGAGGAAGGAATGGGAGCAAGGGACCTCCAGAGATGCCTTCCCATCTAAATTATTTTACATTTTTATGATCTTGTAAAGACCTTGAGGGTTTATTCTGAACCTGTCAGGACACTTGTAGTGTATCTAAATGTCTGCATGTCTTCTCTGATTTTTGTTAGTAGAAACAGGGGAAATCAGGGTCGGAAGAATATCTGCCCTGTATTTCTAAGTATTCTCGGCTGACAACATGCCAGATGGATATGTTTACTCATTTGTAAGTGCATGAGCACAGCAGGGATGGAGAGGGCTTACTATAACAGCTGATTTCCCAGGTAGTTCAAGTCACTGTGTACTTCTGCAAGGATCTATTTACATTATAGCTCTTCCTATGCCAGTGTCAGGCTCAGGACCAGACACACTAACCTCTTTTCAAAGATGTCAGTAAATATTTAATTTATTACCAGATGTGAAGCAAACATAACTTTTCTTGGAACAAAATTATTATGAGGACAATTCCCTAAAGGAAGAAAAATGCCATAATTTTATATAATGAAGCAGCCTTTTAAGTTCAACAAGAAATGCTCTCAAGTACCTGAGCAGGAAAACAAGAAGTCAGGTAGAACCAGAATGTCAGGCCACTCTCCTGAACTATTACGTCATTTGTGTTACATATTATGGCTTGACAAGTATAAATATATACATCATTCTAATAATGGATGATAAATAAACTTCAGAAGGAAATCCTTTAATATAGTTAAATAATATATTCAAAGAAATAAACTGCATAGTTATAAAATATTAATAGAACTATATTGAAAATACATGTTCTGTTATCAGAAGAACTTCCTCAATGACATTGCTATCTTGTAGCAAGCTATCTTGTAGTGGCTTGTAAAAAAAAGTAATTTCTCATAAAAAGGAACATATCTACCTGATCAGTTTTCTCCTAGACTTCATGAAAGTCAAAAAACTCTGAAAGCTTTAGCTCCTGGAGCTACCAAATTTTGCAAGTGGTGTCCCTCAGACATTCATGTGTGCTAAAATGACATGTATATGTCATTCATTATGATGTGACATCCCTGGATTAATTACTGCTTACTAGTAAAACATATTTTTGGAAATTATGCAATCTGGGAAAAAGAAAGAGCCAAGTTAGCAAATTTGGTCAGTGATGTCTCCAGTGACCATGAAGCACAGTGTGAGAACCACTAAACTGAACTGCATCAGCATCTTTTCTGACCATTTGTTTACACAGTAATGCTATTTCATCTCTCATCTTCTAGCATTAGAAGGATGACTTCTTCATTTATCAAATAAAAATCCTCTTGCTTACAAAAGTCAACCTGTCCTCTGAAAACTTTAGAAATCTCTTTTGTATTTAACACTTTTGTGTCAAGTCAAATTGCTCTGATTTTATTCTTTAGTAGTTAAATTCTGACATATATATATTTTAAAAAATGTAAAAAACCCCATGCCCAAATCAAAATAATTCCTATTATACATTTCTAGTATCTGGAGAAATTATTCTGAAAAGTACCATGTGTGTCATCCGCTTATCTATTTTATTTTTGATTTTCTTAACATAAAAAACTTTACCAAACCCTGTTCATTTTTATAAGTACTCCTCCAAAACACACTAGCTCTCTTTCTCTCTCTTCCTCTTTTACAAAATCCTCATTATGTGCCACAGATGTGGAATGTAACAGATTAACTAGAAAAATGGTTTGTTAAAGTGAATTCCTATATGGCACTATCAGTTTTTTACTGTTTGTACTAAGGGATGGTGAGACTGGTAAGTCACTGTGAACAGCCTTCAGGGAGGTAGAGCACTTCAAAAAATACTTCTGCCTTTCATAATTAACCTCTACTGCGCAGCAGGAGAGGTGATTGGTAAAATTCACCCACCTAGCTAGATAAAATAAGCTCTGTAAAATTGTGAGGTGGACATCTGGCAAACCACAAGTACATATTAAAGATAAATTTTAAGGCAATTAAAGCTTCAAATTTATTTTTTATTAGTTTAGTATGCTTAAGCAAGCTGAAACAACAAAGAACATTATTCATATTTTTATTTTGATTTGCAACATTTAATGGAATTCACATCACATAATAGAATTTAGAATAAGTGTCAACTAGAAATCACAATGACTTTATGGAATAATTGAAACAAATAGATTGATTATTCAGATCTTGTGCTTGTCTGTGTTTGTCCCTTATAGATCCTAGTAAAATACATGGTTTACTAGAAACCTTTTTCTTAAAATCTTCACCAGGCTAAAGATTTTCCTCAATATCATTATTTCTATAGAAGGATTTATCCACAGAAGATGATGATGAATTCTTCCTAGGCAAGATTGAATGTTCAAATTCATTTTCTATTTTGAAAAATATAGTACAGTTTAAAATTATATCATAAATATGTGTAGTATTACATTCTAAAAAATCCACAGGCTGCTTGTAATGAGACTTCTATATATCAATCACAGAAAATTTTCTTACAATAAAAATTAGCACATATAGCAGAAACTTTTTAATGATTTTGATCTAGCAGGGTATTTATATCTAAAGCAGGAGAAAAAAAGTATATCTAGAAATTTTATGTAAATAAAAGAAGGAACATAAAAAAAAGTTTTAAACTGCTTTACACATACCAAATATAGCTGAAAAGAAAAAGCTATTAGTTTCAACATTTTGACATGTAAGGCCTTCATAATCAAGAGAGCACTATAATAAACTCTGTTCATATTTATTACCAAAGAGAAATAGTATAATCACTCATACTCAGATAAGGTTGTATTCTCAGACACTTTCTTATTTTCTTCTACTCATCAGGGAAGTTTCCCTTTTTTGTGTGAAATTGAAATGACAAAGAGCCATTAGACTAATCATACTCACAGAAGAAGAGCTCTTGGCATGTTTAGTTAATCACAATTTCACAGCAATCATAATAAAAAAAAATATAGACGGAAAGATCAAAGGGAAAATTATCTCTCTTTTTGACTAAGTCATTGAACTTGTTTCAAAAACCCTGTTCATTTTCTGTGGGTGGGACGCTTCTGGCAGATTTGCACCATCCTTTACCAATTGAGAAATTTCTCCACGACATCCATGCTGTCTTGACAGTTGGATTGTACAGTTGGATCTCTACAGCAGATGTCTGAAAGAAAAATGTGGTTTCTTATCAGAATCTGAGCATTTTTATACCTAGCAGTGGTTACTGGAGGATTTTTCTCCCAGCAAATATAGGATTTAGCATGGTCATCACTGATTTTACAGAGCAACCCCTGATTTTTCTTGGCTTATTGAAAATTTTGTGTTACAAAGGTCACTATATTTTAAGCTAGGGGAAAAGAAAATACATCAAAATTAGTGTAATAGTTACTGCATACAGCATTCTAGTGCATCCCAAAACATCTCAATCTTATTATCCAATAACCTGTTTTTATTAGGTATACAATTCTTCTTATATAGCAGGGTTAGGATGGTATCACGGTACAGTGGCCCTTGAATGTAAAGCAAGAGAATTTTGAATCACCAGCACTGCTCAAAGGAAATTGCTTCTTATCTCTGCATATTTTTTCTTATATAATGAGATCAATTATACTAAAACAAACTCACATTTATATGAAAGTTCTTTCAAACCAGACAGACTTGTAAAAAAGATTTAAAAAAAAAGAATAAAACAAAGATTTTAAAATAAATAAGATTTTAAAATAAACCCAGATAGACTTGTAAAAAAGTAGACGTTTAAATAATTTGTTCTTTTTCAGTTGTGTATATAGCCACTAGTTCAAGTAGGTTTCATTACATTAGAATTTCACTAAAAAAATATATACTCAAGACATATTTCATAACTGTCTTTTTATGCTACTGAGCAGATATTTATGCGTGAAACAGCTGAAATTTAAAAATGAGCACCAATATCTTTATTTCAAGAATTGTTCTCAGCATTATCCTGAATAATATTAAGTGTCCATTTTTCTGTATAGTATGATATTATTACAAGCTTTTCTTCATTTATCACATACATTAAGCAAGATTAAGTCTTGTCTGGGAATTGGTGCAAGCACCATGCACAAAACCCAGAGTACAACAGGAAATTATATCAATGCATTTTAGACAGATAAACTGACCTCTTCAGCAAAACCAACACCTTCTTTGGAATATTGATGGAAATTCCAATGGTATAATTTTTTCATGGAATATGAAACTTAGTACTGAATCTTTAAGACACTTCAATATTTTTTACTATAATAATATGTAATTTATACATATTTTAATCACAAAGTAGTGTGAAATGTTTCAAGTAACTCTGCAAGAGTCAATACAATCCCATACTTTAACTCCTCCCC
The DNA here is from genome assembly GCA_013397915.1 of Daphoenositta chrysoptera. Lineage (NCBI taxonomy): Eukaryota > Metazoa > Chordata > Aves > Passeriformes > Daphoenositta > Daphoenositta chrysoptera. Next base: position 1,308,102 of record VZRO01003782.1, on the reverse strand, counting down.
TGCTTCCAAATATTAGCTAATTTTTTATCTTATTTTGCCTGTCTGCCTTCTCATCCTCAAGAGCAGCATAATTTTTTATACTACAGTTCACTACAATTGTTGCTTTAGGGGGACGGAAGAGTTTAGAAAAATAAATGATTGTCATAGGTGAAAAAAAAATTAAGCTTTTGGATCCCAATTTTATTTAGGTGCCAGCTGAACCTCTAACTGCTCAGTTTTTATGACATTTGTTAAGTATGTTCAGGAGCAGGGATTAAGTCTTTTGAGGAATGTTGTTGATAGAAATTTAGGCATAGAATAAGTATTGGGGTTTGATTATTTACAATAAATACATGTTTTTAAATATAGTTCTCTGGGCATACATTTTCTTAACTCATGACTTATATTTCAATATTGCATTTGCGTTTTTGTTTAAATTATAGCATTTTACTTGTTAAAATACTTTGATAAAAAATTGTACTAAATATAGACTAAGACCACAAAAGTAAGTAAAAAGTATGTACAAGATAAAGTTAAAAGAAAGGTTCAAATCCATTAACTCATAAATGCAGAGGAGTGTTGGGCTTGCACCTACCTTTCAATAAGCAACTAAATCCTTGCAAAATTAAATGCCTCTTGTCATGTGATAACTAATCATTCTAAATCCTAGAACTCACCTTGGGGACAGTCTGGGGACAGATGAGAAGGCATTAAGAAGACAGGGCAGTGAGAGCAAAGAGCTGAAGTTCAAATGTGGTGGAGACTAGCAAAGAACCCTCGTGATCCTGTAAATTCATATGTAACCTAGGAGACAGTAAGCCAAAGCAGTAACTCTGTCTATATGACAACCTCAAAAAATTTAAAATCCCCTGGAAAGTAGCAAAAAAGGTCTTTTTTTTAGGGTTATTTAGTTCTGTTTTTCTACTCAGGAAATAAGTGCAGGTGGTATGTTCTAGCACTTGTTACAGGTGTGTCTCACTGTTGGTATTAAATCTTGTGTAATCGTGCTGGCAATTTTTCTCTCACTGGGCAGTGAGTCCAGACATAAATTTATCCTTCCAGTATCTAGTTCAAATAGCCTAATATGAAGGTATTTGTCACAGTATATAACTATCTATATAGCTATACACATATGCATTTGTAGTTATATTGAGTACACATATAGTATACATAGTGTATACACAGCTATATATTTTTTGTATATATAAACTATGTACACAGTTAAATACTTGTACATAGGGGATTCCCTTTAACACTGATAACACTGGTCTGAAACTACTCACATAAGTAATCCCACAAAATTTGTTAGCATTAATAATATCATTAATAGGTTTTATTTAAGTGACTGTAGAAAAGAACTGAAAAGAATGTAAGTTAAGTAACACAATGGCCTTGAATTGACTGATCTGGAGCTGAAAGATAAAAATCCCACAAAATAAAAAACACAAACCAAAATAAAGAAAACAACCCAAAAACTCCACAAGATCAGTGTAAAGAGAGCTTCTCCAGTCTCATCATATAGCTGGAATTTTTTTTTAATCTTTTTGTTCCAATAAAAGTTGGATTTGTGGTAGCTAGTTACCTTAAAGCTGTCTGTTTTAAAAGGTTGGAAAATCTTTGGAGTAGCAATTAAGTGGTTGCCCTGACAAGGGCTACAGGGAAAATCGTAATCATAGCAAAATGTTTAAAGTAGAAAGATGATATTTAAGTTTTATTGAGCAAAAGCAATTTTTTTTATTTGTCTATCATGTCAAGGAGTAGATATTTACTGAGTCAGCCTATTAATTAACTATGTTTACCAAGAGATCATTTATGCAGCTGAAGAAATAGCCAGCTGTAATTGGTCCCCTACCTCAGGGGAGCCAGGGACAATTCTTGTTAGGCTGGAATGACACAAATCTGGATCCTGACCAGCTGGAGCAGGCTTCCTTCTTCCAATATGCTCATATTTCCCTGCTGAGAAACCTTCTGCCAGAACAGACCCCTGTCAAAGTTTTCAGTGTGTCTTGTCCATCACAACCATGAATCAACATTTTACTCCGTAACAGGTTTGTAATGAAAATTTGTTATTTATCTGCTTTCATCTTTAATGAAGAAAGATACACATAATCATTTACAAACAAATTGGATTCAAATTAGTTTGTTTAGGGACCTTCAAAGCAGAAGTCTCTGTCTCTTATAATAGTTTCTCTGTTGCATGTGTTAAACATACACCTTTAAGAGAACCTTCAAGCCACTTCTCAAAAGGACAAATTCTGTGCTTTTTACACATAAAATCTGTTTATGTCGATAGAAAATTGTTATTAAATATCGAGGGAGAAAAATCATGTAGTATCCAGTAATAAGACATATTGAATGTTGTTTTTCACCAAAAAAATCCAAATTGAATGCAACTGAGTTCCAGTCTCACCCTATAGCTTTTCCACCTTGGGTTTCATCTTCAGGGTGCAGCAGAAAGCCCAGGTGGGGAGTTTACATGACAAGGTGTGACTGTCTTCACTATTTATTGGCCTCTGAACTAGGCTGTTGGTGCAAGGCTTTCCTTATTCTGCCTCCCACGTCTAAATTTCCCAGCTATCCTCCATTGTAACCTATTGGTCTCTACTAAACAACAGAAAAAAAATTATCTACACATCATATAGAACATAAATCTGTTCCTGTTCCAAAGCATCTCCCATCTTCAGGTTTTGAGAATCCCACACAGAGACATATCTTCCACTACACTATGGCTTTCCCAGTCTTCAATACAATTAGATTTACTGTATTTTCATTTTGACTAGCTTTGCAGCCTCTTTTAATTTTTGTTTGCAAATATTTGTGAAAGAGGATGTTTTTTCCTGTGAATGTTCAGGCAAATGCGAAATGTGTAACTGGAATAATTTATTTACATACATGCATTTCAAGTGGAAAAATGTATTACACAGATAGAACATCATCTCTTGACTATAGAACACTTAAAAGGAACAGGGTGTTTGCCTTGTGTTTTGTTTTGTTTTGCTTTCTCACAAACTGCTTGTCAAGTAGAGGCAAATATATTTGAAAATAAGAACTTAATAAAAAATTCTGTCAACAGAAACAGGAACAAATTAAAGAATCAAATTGTATGCAATTGTATGTGAAAGTTTTTTTTAACTGTACCTAATCCATAATGATGCTGACTTCATGAATAATAAACAAAGATCCAAATTAGAGTTCTAAATAAATAAATATTTAGGATGCCATTTGCCTTGTATAAAAAGTCTATATTTTAAATTATAGTGTATATATGTGTGTGTCCATTTCAAAATAAGTTCAGTGCACAAAAAAATTACAGATGTAAACTTATACCTGCAAGTCAGATTTCAGAAGTTTCAGGACAGCCTGAAAAACCCCTTTAATAGAAACAACTTGGAAATTGCCTCCACCTTTATACTTTACTCTCTTAAGCAAAATAAACAAACCAACCCATCCATTTTAAAGAAAGGTTTGGTAACCTTAAAACTGTCATAGATGTGATTAATTAATTGGACTCTAGATAAATAGCAATGATGATGAAAAATGTTTTTTGAATTTATAAATCAATCAAATTTGAAGGGAACCCAGGAGCTGTCTAGAATTGAATCTCCTGCTCAAAGTATGGTTGACACAATTCAGATAGTACTTCAGGGCTTTGTGAAACACTTCTACCTCACTGAACAACCAAAAACCTAGGAAGGATAGAGCTTCAAAAACTGATGAAATTCCTAAAAATACTTGTCTATTTGTCCTTAATAGATGATTTTCATAAGCATTGTGGTTGAATAGTGTCCCAAATACATTTAATTTAAAATAAAAATGCGTCCAATTTGCCAAACAGAATCACAGAATTGGTCAGGTTAAAAGGGACCACAGTGGGTCATCAGATCCAACCTCCCTGCTCAAGCAGGGTTATCCTAGAGCATGTAGCCCAGGATTGCACCAAGATGGTTCTTGAATATCTCCAGTGAGGCAGATTCCACAACCCCTCTGGGCAACCTGTTCCAGTGCATGGTCACCCGCAAAGTAAAGCTCTTCCTCAGAATCAGGTGGAACTTCCTGTGCATCATTTTCTGCCCATTGCCTCCTCGTCTTATTGCTCAGCACCACTGAGAAGATCCTGGCTCCATCCTCTTGACACCCTCTCTTCAGATGCTTATAGACATTGTCTTGTCATGTTCCACTGTGAGGAACTGCAGAGAATTCTTTTAAAAATGGGTGGTTAGGAAAGAAATGAAGGCAAACGAGGCAAACCTCGTATCTGAGAACCGTTTATTGATAACAAAAAGGAGAAGGGAAAGGAGTTGCCCAAAAGATGGATAGAAGAGACAGAAAAGAAGAAAGGGAAATGGAAAAGGACTGGGGGAGAGGAGAGAGAGGGGACGGAGGGAAAAAGAGGGCATTAACCCCAGCAAGCAGGGAATGCTGTCAATGTCCGGGCGGCAGGGTGTGCACAGGGAGGCGGGACCGGTGTGAGGGTGAGCCAGCGAGGGCAGAGAGCCAGAAGGCGGGCGGGCTGGGGCCAGGGCTAAGGAAGGGGCGAGCGGGAGCAGCGAACAGTAGCAGGACCCCGCGAGCAGTGATGCAGTTGGTTTTCATACCCCCCGGCCCCTCCCAAAGTGTGCCCGCTAACAGAGAAACACTGCTCCAGTCCAACCTTTATTTGCTGTCCACTGGAGGCCTTTGAGCGACCTGATTGGAGAGACCCCTCTGCAGTGTCTCCTACTGACTGCTTCGAGGGAGGTGTCGCCGGGCGAAGCCCTCCCAGAGACAAGGCTTCTTCTGGCTGCCTCCTGCACGTAGCACATGTGCACCCCTCCTCCACACGCCTCTGATAACCCTGACAACCAGAGCTGAGGCAAATGAAAATGTCTGAATTGGCTCCTCACAGGTCCCCTCTCAGCTGTTTCTTCTCGAGGCATAACAGGCCCAGCTCCCTCAACCTGTCTCATCTCTAAGAGAGATGCTCAAATCCCTTAATCATCTTTGTTGCCCTCTGCTGGACCTGGCCCAGGAGCTCCATGTCTCTCTTGTACCAAGAAAAGCTCCCCTTTAATGAGGTTAAAGACTTGTCATTGACTTCTGTAAAACTGTAGAAAGTAAAATAGAGAGGTTATAAAAAATTACCTTATTTCTGAAATGTAGATGTAATGAAGAATGCCTGCTACCCAAGATGGCAAAAACTGAAGGAAGGATAACATAAATACTTAAATGTAAGTTGTACATACTAATATAACCAGGGAAACAACTATTCTGTACTCATCTTTATGGCTGTCATGTAGTTTACTGCTCTTGTATACAGAGTTTATTTTTTCTCACTTATATCTGTCACTAGTTACTGTGTTCTCTTTAGTGAGAGATACTTTCAGTATATCAGTCATTATTATCATGGTGTGACAAGTGATTTACTGTGCTTTCAGGAAGGTGGAGAAATCAAAGTATCTTCATGGACTTAAAACATATGTTTTACTTAAACGAAACATTTTATCTTACTGTTAAGATTTTGCTTGTTTGTTTTTTTATCTTAAATTGTACATTAAATCTTAAGACAAATCCTATAACTTGTTATTTGTGCCAGGTAAGGTAAATACCTTCTGCTCTGCATTATAAGAGCCAGCATCCTACTGTTCTCATCTGTGCCCGTTAAAAGAACAGGTGCAAGGCATTTGTATACCAGTGAGTCTCCCATGATACCTTCAGTTTGAATGTATGAATTGATGGAAGCTTTCCTAGCTGCAAAAAGCTTTTTGTCAAATGTGTTTTGGCAGGGAGCTAGCATCTTGTCATGTAGCTGTGCCACATCATATTATTCTGTACAATGTAATATTCTAGCAAAAAAACGTGTTTACATTAAATCTTACCTTCCTTCTGAAACTAGACAATGTTAAGAGCACAATCCTGGTTTTGGCCATTGTAAACACCACGTTCCCCAAGTGCATGTTAGTCTCTGCTCAAGGCTGGATACTGTGCAGCTGTACAACCATTTTCAGGTGTTTGAGAAGACCTGGATGAGACGGAGATGAAGCAAACCTGTCCGGCGCATTCCTTGTTTCCTTGCTTCATTTCTATGCAGGCACCTTGACTCATAGCTGGAGTTAGGTTGCCATCTTGGCCCTGATCCTGGCCCTGGCCCATGGGCACAGACTTCCTCCAGAGGTTTGGGTTTGCCTGGTAGCTGAAGTCTTGTCTGACCATCAGACACCTTGTTCACAATCCCTGTCCCAGACCTTCTCTCTTGGTTAGATACTGTGGGACTCTGCCTCTTGATGAGATTCTCCTCTGCTGGCCTCTCTCACTCTAAGCTCCCAGCTTCCCTGTCTGATCTCCTCATTCCCTGACATTTAAGATCATGCAAAATTCTGTCTTTAAAACTGGAATAAAGGAATGTTTGAAGATGTCCCAGCTGTGTCCCCTCCCTCCAGGAAAGACATGGACCTGTTGGAGGGGGCCCATGGGAACTTAGTGAAATACTTGATACTTGTTGATGTCCAGGGCTTATATAGGGGAAGGTCTTGAATAATTCCTGGGC
>VZRO01003782.1:1278692-1294755 GCA_013397915.1 Daphoenositta chrysoptera | reverse complement strand
GCAAGCTCATCTGCCAGCTCCCTCATCACCCTGGGATGGATCCCATCTGGTCCCATAGACTTATGAACATCCAGGTGGCTCAGCAGTTCTCTGACTGCCTCCTCCTGGATAACAGGGGGACCATTCTTCTCCCTGACACCAACTACCAATCCAGGAGGACAGTTGTCCTGAGGACAAGCCACCTTCCCACTAAAGACCGAGGCAAAGAAGTCATTAAGCACTTCTGCCTTTTCCTCATCTGCAGTTACTAAGTTCCCTCCCCCATCCAGTAGACAACAAATGTCAGTCTTACCCTTCCTTTTGCCATTGATATATTTGTAAAAATATTTTTTATTATCCTTTACAAAAGTTGCCAAATTAAGTTTGAACTGAGCTTTGGCCTCTCTAATTTTTTTCCTACATGTCCTAGCAACCCCCTTAATACTTCCTGAGAGACCTGACCCTCCTTCCAAAGATGAAACATCCTCTTTTTATTCCTAAGTTCCTTCATAAGCTCCTTGCCTATCCAGGCTAGACGTTTGCCTCGCCGACTCATCTTTGTGCACACAGGGGCACTCTGTTCCTGTGCCCTCAAGATCTCTTTTTTGAATATTTCAGTTTCCCCAGAAGCTTATACAGTTCTGACAGGAAAATAAGCCAGGAGGCAAGGAAACTGCTGATCAACAAAAAAGTCCACTGGAGGCACAATTCTGAACTTCAGGGGCCCTACCCTGGACCCTGACTGCAGGGCATCATGAGGTTGCTGTGGCCTGCCCTTCGCCGTTCCCATCCTGTGACACCAGACCTGCGAGGCAGGCCTGCTGCATGCCTGGCTGTCACAGTAATACAAAATCAAGACAGGGCACCCATCAGGAATTAGGAGCTGGAAGCTCTTCCAGGACTGTCAATACAGACATGTCAGGCTTTTTTCACAAGACATCCCAAGACTTATAAATGCTGAAGGGTTCTGGGTAGCCAAAGGAAAAACTTCTGCAAGGCCATACAGTCATTTGTGAGACAGGATCTCAAGTTTTTCTCTCCTTCCACAATCTTTGGTTTTCACTTCTCAATGCCTTAAATTACAGTTGTGTTTGCTTCACATTTAAAGGCACAAAAATACTAATTGTATAATGATACTGATTTAACCACACTGTCAGCTGCTTGCTTTCCAGAGTGCAGAGTGGTGATTCTGTGATTATATTAGCAGTCGATGAAGCACTCGGTTCTAATTCCTTTTTATCACCTACGTGACAGAACATCAGTCACAGCAATTTTCTTTATTATCACTGCTTTTTTATGAGGGTTACAGTCCTTTTACATTTTACAGTTTTAACAAATTGCTTTAAAAGCTTGGGTTTATTATGAAAGAAATCATTGAATAGAAATAAAAATTGCAGCAGCTGTGTAACAAAGGAGTTCTTAGAAATCTGTGGACATAAACCAACTGTGCATAATTTTCTAAGGGACTTTAAATTAAGCATATCTGCAGTACTGAATTTTAATTAATAGAGATGACTATTCTCTTAAAAACTTGAACCCACATGATATGTAGTGAGTACTTGAGGAAGAGTCTACCAACGACCATGACTCTCTTCAAAAAAAAACCCTCAGTCATAATAAAAATTAAGGTTTACCAGTGATGAACTATCTATTATTCTGACTTTTGATCTGACAGGCTGATCTAATGGAATCTTCACCTAAGTCAGTGTGATTGGCTGGCTAGATGCTGTGAGAAAAATCGAAGTGTGGCCCGAATAATAATGAAAGAACTCTCCCAAGAAATGAAAACCTCCTTTAAAATAACAGTTATTAACTCAGGTTTAGTGGAAAAAAAAGCTTAGCTGGCACTTCTGTGGAGTTCACCAGGATTTGTCCAAGGCCAAACAGGAACTCTGGGACAGGTCATGGTAACAAAAACAGATCTTAGGACCATCTTTAATTTTTGACCAAAATTAATCCCCTTAAGTGAATTATCCTCTGTATGTCAAAATAGTAAGATCCTGTCATCTTTTGAGTGGACAAATTTCAATTACTTTGGACTGTGAAAGAAGAATTTCTTAGTAAACCATAGTAAATGGGTCTGTTCAACTACAAAATACCCTAAAAATCCCAACGAAAACAAAACATGAGCTATTAATATAAAAATATACAAACCTGTATTACAGAGTAATTTAATGTAATTTCATTCTTCTTTAAAGGTGTTCGCTATTTAGTATTTTCAAGGACACTGAATTTTTTCAAGATACAGCTAAATGACATTTGGAATGGTGAAATAAGCAACTGGTTCCTAACTACACATCACTGACTATTTTTGAAATATGATCCTGCTATCTTTGAAATCAGTAGACAAAATTGTAGAACCTCTGCAGTAATGGCAAGGGATGGATTTTACAGCCCCTGAAGCACATTGAGTCGAGAAAATTCTGCTTCCTCCATGATATAGAAAGCTTTGCACTTGTGACTATAACGACTCGAGCTAATTGTGTTTTCATTAAGGGCTTGAAAAAGCCAACACAGTTTTTTAAAACTTCCTGTAAAGAAATACATTTTTAGACAACAGCTCTCTATTCTAGCTCTCAGCATGTCATCTTGCTAGGGAGAGAAATGATGATATTTTGCATAGCCTCATTAAAAAAGAGTGAGAGGGGCCTATTTTCCCCCCTAGTTGTTCCATTTTCTCCCCAGGTTCTGCAGAACTTACTGAAGAAGAGTTCTTAAAATGCCAAGAGCAGGTTTTAAATGTTACATACAAATTATTTTTAGGAGTGAGCATCCTTGATAAAATATTGCGATTCATGTATATGCAACATGTTAAGTATACTTCAGTGCTACAAGCTTGATTTACATTTGTAATAGATGATAATTAGTGTGCCAGGAGGAAAATCAAAGGAGAGATGATGATGTGGTGAAGAGCTTGATTAGTGATAACTCTGAAGAGGGTGAGACATGAGAGCCAAGAGACACATCATCTCATACTTTTCTTTTATTGGACAAGAAGAGGAATATTGTTACCGAGGTTGAGGAAAGGGCTGAGGTTCTTAATGCCTTCTTTGACTTAGTCTTTAAGAGAAATACCAGTTATCCTCAGGCCAAGCAACCCCCTGATCTGATAGACATGGACAGGGAGAAGACCAGACTCCCTGTAAAACAGAAGGAAGCAGTCAGTGACCTGCTCTGCCACTCAGATTGTTAGAGGGTTGGAACGGTCTAGGGGGCTGCGTGGAATTCACCCAAGGATACTGAGGGACTCAGCAGAAGAGCTCATCAAGACATTATTTATTATCAGTCCTGGTTAACTGGGAAGGTACCAGATGACTGGAAGTTGGATCTGAGGAACTACAGGTTTATCAGCCTGACCTCAATGCTAATGAAGGGCTATGGAATAGATTACCTTGAGTATGATCCCGTAGCACATACAGTACAACCATGGAACCAGGCCCAGCCAACATTGGTTTAGGAAAGGCAGATCCTGCTTGAGCAACCTGCCCTACTTTTATGACCAGGTGACCTGCCTAGTGGATAAGGGAAAGGCTGTGGATGTTGTCTATATGGACTTCAGTAAAGCCTTTGATACTGTCTCCTACAGCATTTTCCTGGAAAAGCTGGAAGCCCATGTCTTGGACAGGTGCTCTCTTCACTGGGTTAAAAACTGGCTGGACAGCCAGAGAACTGTGGTGAATTGTTCTATGTCCGGTTGGTGGGGGGTCACTGCTGAGATTCCCCAAGGTTCAGTGTTGGGGCCAGTCCTGTTTAATACTCTTATGAATAATCTACATGAGTGGATAGAGTGCACCAGTAAATCAGTAAATTCCCAGAGGACACCAGACTGGGTGGGAGTGTTGTTCTGCTGAAAGGCAGGAAGGTTCTGCAGAGAAATCTGGACAGGTTGGATCAGTGGGCTGAGGCCAAGGATGTGAGGTTCAATAAGGCAAAGTACTAAATCAGCACTTGTGTCACAATTCCAGGCAGAGCTACAGGCTGATGAAAGAGTGCTTGGAAATACGCCCAGCAGAAAAGGACTTGGGGGTTCTGATGGACAGCCAGCTGAACATGAGCCATCAGTGTGCCCAGCTGGCCAAGAAGGGCAGTGGCATTTGGCCTGTACCAGCAACAGTGAGGCCAGCAGGGCCAGGGTAGTGATCATCCCTCTGTATTTTGCAGTGGTGAAACCACACCTTGAGTGCTGTGTCCAGTTCAGGGTCTTTTCAAATCTTGATGCTTCTATTATTCCCCTTCCCTTCTCCTTCTTTTCCGCTTCCCTTCCCTTCCCTTTCCCATCTTTCTTTCTTCTTTTTACACGTTTCCTTAATTTTCCCCTTTCCTTGCTTAGTGCATTTTAAAAGTATCTGACTGTCTCTGAGTCCAGAAACATAATTTTTTCTTTATATTTATAAATTCTTGGTTTTAATTTGTCTGTAAAAGCAAGAAATAAAAAAAAAAAGTCTTAAGTTTAAATCATACTTGCAAAGTGGGAGAGGGCTCCCATAAGTTTTTCTCCCATTATATTATCGTGAATCCCACAGCTGAAAAGTCTCTCCAGAATTGTACATTTATTAAAACTCCTTTGTCTCTGAGAAATGTCTTTGGTGAGTCCTGTGGAACCCGATTCCTTGAGGAATATAGAAAATATCTTCATATGTCCAAAAAAAATGCAGAAAACATAGTAAGCATCAGAAAAGAGCATAAACATCCTATTTCATGGTAAAGCTAATATTTAAAGAGTTTTTTTACTTAAAAGCAAAATAAATCCCTAAATAATGAAGACAGTCACCACACACACAGATACAAATATGAAATAAAAAAATTAAGGAAAATTTTGGTTGGAGAAATAGAGAATAGTTTAAAATATATTTACATAAAAATGAAAAAGAGAAAACAGAAAGAAAGCAAAGTAGCAATGTGTTGAGTGGAGGCTAATATTTAGAAAAAATGAAAGAAAATGGGTAGCAAGATGTTCTAAAACCAGAAAAAAAAAAAATATTCGGAAAAAAACCCACCTCACTGGATTTAAGAGTTATGTCAAAAGCAGGAAAAGGCTATATGCATGGAGGTTGGTAATAAAGCAAAATTAACAAGATGGATAGAGAGAAAAGAAGCATGGACAATAAAAAAACAAACATAAGAATATGAAAAGTACGTTGAAGAGGCTCATGACAGAAGTAGTAAAATAATCCATAGTACATTCTTCATTTTGCACAAATTGTTAGGTTTTCCAACCGACTGGATAAAAATCACAGCAAATGTGAAAGTACACAAAATAATGAAGATTTAAGAGTTCATTTGTGTATTTCCTGACCAATAGAAGAAAAAGCAAAAACTTGATGAGAAATTGAAGGACAGCAAAGTGACTTGAGAATGGATGGTGAGAGGGAATTCACAGATCCATGACTTCAGTGACAGTTTCAAGAAAGATGTATGATTTAACCCTGCTGTCTGGAATCAGGGCTAACACTATTAATAAAATAAGTGTTGAGAAGGTCTGTGTGAGGAAATCAGACACTTTTTTCTGTACTTTTTGTGTCCCCATGAAAAACTATCATATTTGAATTTGCTAAGACAATATCAAATCTATAGGCATCTGTTTGTTGACTAACTACATTTACTCTATGAAAGACTTCATGATGCTTGGCAGGCAGAAAATCCTATCTTCTGTGTCTGTCTTAATGTGAAATATGTTTATTATTTCTAGTTCTAGTGTGCTACTCAGTATCTTTACCTGGTTTTACTGGCTCTTCCCTGGGGCGATACTTTGACATGGGCTTCTGTGAAGTTGCTGGTTCAGTACTACAAGGCTGTTATGATGCAAAGGTCCAAGTGATCCATGCTCGTCTGACTGAGAGTTTTCAGTACTTTGGAACAGTCATATTCAGTTTTTTGTGAACTTTCAAAACATCTGTGATACTGAAATCTGCAGAATAAGAGTGTCACTGAAAAATCAGCACAACATGTTTGGTTTGATCATATAAAAACAAGGCAATGGGGTTTTTCCAGCATGATTTTAATGTATCTTTCCAATGTCACTTTATGAATCAGTTTATCATTAGTCTTCTAACTTCTGGCCAAAGGAAAATCAAGAGTTTGGGAGTTTAGTTTAGTTTAAACTATTGTAACTCAGAGAGATACAGCAAATTTATGGGTTTCCTGGCACAGCAACATTTTTACCTGCCAACACCTGTAAATTTAGACACCACAGTAAGTATGATTATGAAAGAGAAAGTATGCACCTCTAATCCCAGTACTTGGTTTAACACATTTCAGTATGATATTTTTTGTGTTGTATTATTTTCAATCTTTCATGTATAAAATTATTTGCAATTGAACAATCACAATTTTAGAAGACTTCTCTACAGAGATTTACAACAGTGTACATAATACATTACTCTGAAAACTCAATTTCTAATCATTAGAGAAATTTCTGCACCTAAAGCAGAAAACAATGCCTGGGCATAATTTTTTTGTTTGTTTGTTTGACATGTTGCTGAGCATTAAAATTTATTAGAAATTAAGACATTGAGCAAACAAAAATAATTAATCCTGCCTATGCTCGTTATTGTGTTCTCTAAGGTTTTATCTTCAATTTTTTTTTTCTAAGTAGTAGAACTCCTAAAAATGTTTTTAGTTTTCTTTTGTTTCATGTAATGTAATGCTTATTAGAAGTAACTTGCTGCTCTAGAGAACCTTACTTTTATTTTAAATAATTTTGTATGGCTCATTAAAAAAATCCTTTTTTCTAAGCAGATTATTGATTTTTTGCTTACATGTCGAACACATCAAACAGAACGTGTTTTTCTTTTTGCATAAACTTTTCCATTAGATGGACATTTATGAAGATAAAGAGAGAGTTTTGATACCTTGACATTTCATATATACACAGTTCCTCTCCTTAAGATACTTTAAACCAATTTTGCTTGAATTCTGTCAGTAAAAGTCATAAGTTCTAACATGGTTACATGGATTCTTAATATGATAATAATAATTCTTTATGCTTCACTTAAAAGTATTTTGTTTACATGATAGAACAAAAAGAAAGGAAAAACAAAATTTAAAAAATAAAGACAATAATACAAGTTGTGATATCTGCAGGCACCATTTCTATTTTAGTGTATTCTAAGAGCCCAAAATTATGTGCTTAATTTTTTTTTTAACTGATGATAAAAATTTTATTTTTATCATCAAAATAACCTAAGTGTCTGCATGGGAAGAAGAAAATACAGTCCATCATGTGAGAGAATCAATACCATAAAGGAAGGTTTAACACTATATAATACATATATGACCCCCCCATTTCTATCCTTTGGCTTTAAAATTTTTCATACGCATTATCAAATACTCATCTGTTTGTTTAGTTCTTCTGAAAATGTATGCAAGAAAAAAATGTTGTTTCTTTCTTCTCTTCATCCTTATTATTCAGAGAATATATGATGGTATGGTTCACTGAAACATTAAATTGCTTAGCAGCTCTTTACCTTCTGCTATAGGGAGAAGGAAACACTCTTAAAAGCATGAACCTTATTACCACTAGCATCATTAGCCCTGTGATGTGCTCCAAAGTCTTTAAATTCTATGTACTTTTCTTTTGTTCCTTAGTATATTTTAGAATATAAATTGTTTATTTTGTTCTCTGACTCAAGATGCCATCACCGCACATTATTGTAGATGTTCAATTTTTAGTGCATTTTCAGTTTATGTATGTATCATCCTTTTCCTCCTGCCTGTGGCCTCCCTTTTCCTCTCCTTCTCTGCAGCAGCAGAAGTCATGGATACCAGCTCTGCAATCAACTCTTGGGCCTCTTGTTAACAATATTTATTAACCCTGCTAATTTTGTCACCACCCTAGTTTGCGTGATTGTGTCTACTTGCGTTGAATAAGTGTTCCGTAACAATTGTCAGGTTATCTGATAACATGATAATTACATTAAACAAAGACCTGGTCAGAGTCAGAGAGACAATAACAGGTGGAGCAGCCTCAGTGACTTGCTCAGTGAACTGAGGACACTGAATTGGCAGTTTCTTGGGGCATTCAAGGACTGTGACCCAGCCCGTGGGAATAAGCTGTCTGCTGCCTGCACTAAGGGATGGCAGCAGCCAGACTGGAGAAGCAGAACTCGCCTAGGTCCTGAAGATTTTGGAAATGGCAATCTCCAGCAGGTTTGTCAAACAATAATTGATTTTATTCTGAAGCTGTCTCCACTGTCCTTTAAGGAACACTGTAAATAACTTGCTGTCATCTTGTGTCTGTATTTCTTTCACTATAATGGATCCCATGCTGTTGAACTATTATTCAACCTAAAATATTCTTTACATCTGCCAAATAGTCTCTTTTACTTCTGTGTTGGGTCTGGCTGGGATGGAGTTCATTTTCCCACCTCAGCCCTCTTCGTGCTGAGCTTTGCACCAGTAGCAGGAAAGGTGTTGAAAGCACCCCAGTGCTTTGGGTGCTGCTGAGCAGGGCTGGCACAGCATCTGTGCTGGCTCTCAACATTCCTCCTATCCATCAAGGGGCTGGGGTGGGCAAGGTGCTGGGAGGGGACACAACCAGACCAGCTGACCTGAATTAAACAGTTACATACTATATCATGTCAGCTGGGATATAAAAGCTAAGGAAAGGAGGAGGAACAAGGTGGGGCATTTGTTATTTACAGTGTTTGCCTTCCTGGGCAACTGCTACACACGCTGAAGCTTGCCAGGAAGTGGCTGAACAGCTCTCACTGAGGGGAAGTACAGAATAAACTGTTTTTTTCTTTTTGATTATACATATGCAAGCTTTCCTTCTTTCTGCTTTAGTAAGCTGCTTTAACTCAACCTATGATTTGTTTTCCATCATATTTTCTCTCCTCTGTCCAACTGGGAAGGGGAGTGATTGAGCTGTTTGGTGGGCACCTGGCATCCAGCCAAGGTCAGCCCACCAAGACTTCATCTTATGTGTAAAAAACTAAGTGTAGTGTCATTGCTCTCCTCCTCTTTTCTTTCTTCCTTTTTCTCCTGTGAAATCAAGCTTTGTGTGCTGAAAACTGGATTCTTTCCTGCTTCAGGTTCATTCATTCACAGATTTTTTTGATTTTCTTCTTCATATACAGGGAAAAATCCATTAGACTTATATTGGCTGCATCCTAGAAAATGCCTGTGTGGCAGTCTTTGCTAGTCAATAAAAGGAGCCCCAAAAGTAATTAATTTTCCATAGAAGAAATGTCAGCATCTTGCTCATGCCAACAGTGCTAATATTAGCTCTCTCTGCAGTACAGTGGATGGATCTGTTGTACATAGCAGCTGTCTTTATCTCCTCTTCAGTTTAATGTTCATGCTCCTGACACTCTAAGATGTAACTGCTATTTAAATTTTATTTCAGTCCAATTTTGGCACGGTTTTGTTTTTTGTTTGTTTTTTTTTTTTTTTTGGTAGGGGGTTGGTTTGTTTGGGTTTTTTGTTTGTTTTGTTTTGTTTTATATAGGTATGATTGTCTTTGCACTACTTTGTTTCCCACTCAGTATAACTCCTTCACTCATTTTACTCCTGCTGGAGGAGGAGGGAGTGCTTCTAAGCTCTTGGGTAGCAACCTAACACACAGAAGGCAACTTAAAAAAAGTCTCTGGTTGAGGTATATATGACTCATCTATCTGTCTATCTTAGCACTTACATATATGTAAGCTCTTCTTGTAGTCAATGATATAATTAAACATAATTAGCATAATTAAACATTTATTGTTTTGTAAAGTAAATACTAAATTACATAAAACACATTGAATCTAAAAAGCATCAGCCTCTGAAGATTGTATTTTCTTCTTCCCATACAGACACTTGGGTTATTTTGATGATTACAGCAGTTAAAACCCAGCATCAGCTATGGAGAGGTTTGACTGCCTCATACTCAGACGTAAGTCCAAGATGAAGTGGGATATAACCTTCCCCAGTGCCTGAAAGAAAACTGATTTGGATTCTACAACTTGGGCTTCTCCACAGTACATCTGTTTCCAAATTGTTCATGACAAAGCCTGCTAAATCATAATCCTCCACTTCCATTATCCATTTTTTATTTCGTGCAGAATATGATGAGTCTGCAACTCATATTCTATTAAAGATGCTGAGGAACCTTCAGAGGTTTGTGTCTAAGAGCTGTCCACCCCCCTTAAAATATGCTAACACTTTCAGCATTTTTCCCAACCACATTTCATGTCGTAAAACCCAGCAATCTTCAAGCAATATATTGCAAGTAGTTCAACCTCCTGTTTTTATCCAAAGCAATTAATTTGCTGTTGTATTGATCCACTAAAAGCAGTGTTTCCAGCAACCCTTCAGCAGTTCTCTGTTCTCTCCTTGGTAAAATACTGTCACGTAAGAAATACTGCTGTTCATGCCGCAGTCTAGAGATTAGGCCAGTTTGTGTGATAAACAGGTTATCAGTCATAAACTCTTTGAAAGGCAATTGACAAACATCTGGAAATTATAAAGGATACTTGTTAGACCCCAAGTTAGACCTCATCTCCACAGACTTATAGTAAAGACAACATCATTTTTCAGTTATCAGGCTTACAGACTCCTTCCAAGCCTTCTAACATTTTTCACTTTTGGACCCCTCTTCAGCTGCACAGTCCAATATAATGCCTCTTTTACCAAACATTTCTGTTACAGAAGAGGCTAGAATTCTTGTTAAATAATTATTATTTACTTTAATAAAAAAAAAATCTAAAAAATTCAAAAAAAAAGAAATTCATTGCACTACAGATTTTGCATAAATATTAAAATCAGAACGTTCCATGGATTTCAGGTACTTTAAAGGAATCCTGACTTTAATCATATGAAGTAAGTATAAAATTCTCTCTATATTACCTTAGATCAGAGTTGCATTTTATGCCTAAATGGTTTAAGAGCTCTTCTCTTCAGTGGTAAAGAAAATTAAATTTTCTTCTTTCAGTCAATGGCTCAACATGCACATGCAGAGAAGAACCCTCAGTATGAAAAAACCTGAGTTTTCCAGGGAAATAAAATGCCGAAAGCTTAAAAATAAGAAAACTAGAGTATTAATAGTGCTCAAATAAGTATTACTTTAAGCTGGACCACTTTGCCAAGCTTTGCTCAGGGTAGCAGTAGGAATTTAAATGGTACGGCTGTGTATAAACTATTCATTTATAATGTCCTAAAAATACAGTTTCATTAGTAGAAAGCTGCAATGTAGAACAGCTGTTGCTTGTTGCCTTCAGTCTTGTTCATGCTGAGTAGGAATTACTCCAGATGTCGTTTAATTGCAATCCACCTGGACTACTCCAAGACTTAACGGAACTCACAATATAATGACAAATTTCTACAAAGACAGGCTAGGATTTCACAGGTAATTTTTTTTTCTGTTGGTAAATTTTTTTAAGACAGCTCCATCTTTCTTCATTTTTTCCCCCCTTTGCTACTCCTCAGGATGCAGGGCAGTACTTACCTGCCTGTGAAAAATGTATCTGTATATCTGCTTCAGGGAAGTGCTGCAATCCTGACCACTAAAATGACAAGCATAAGCAAACAAACCCCAAAACTTCAGAAAATTAAGAAGTTATAATCTAGGCTGCCAAATTTTAGCAAAAATAGGTGATATTTATCTACTTAATAATTTTTTTGTTCAATAAGATGTCTTGTTATTGAGTTTAAGGAGGCTTACATTTCTTCCTCTCTATATTTGTAGGAGAAAAAACTAAAAAAAGAATTTTTACTTGTGTATTCCATATCATGGATGAAATGCATACATACTCATATTTAAGATCCATCAAGATTCTTATTAACAAGTAAACCAACTCTGACCAACAGTGTTCCTCTCTGAATGCACTATAAAAAAACTGCCCATGGTATAGTATTGTGTGTGGAGCAGCCTCTTTCCACCTTCTAATATAAGCCAAGGATTTAACTCTGTGACTAATCCGGTAGACTGAACTGCTATGACACTAACTTCCTCCAATATTTTGCCCATTTGCTCCTCCTACTTTTGCCAAGATTTTCTGCCTCTTTTTCCCTTCCACCTTTGCTTCATTATTTCTCTTTCAAGAAGAATATTTAATAAAACCTTTACATATTTTTTTATCAACAGCTTTTTATAATTACACAAACAGTAAAGTTCCTTGTCTGAAGAGACACACAGCTTGAAAATATTTCTAGTGATTGAATAAATAAACGAACATGAAGTAGTTAGTAAACAGATTGGAATAAGACAAGGCTGTTATTGATTTTGAAAAGGAATCCTTAAATTGTTGTTAAATATATATTAGATCTTAAATCCAATATTAATACAACATGAATAAAACTACAATTAAATGATGCAAAATAAGAGTATGTAGAAAACCTATTATTGTTGGAAATGATAAATTCTAATGATTTCAGAAATCAGTTGCAAAATTTTTCCATTGACACTTTGGTATAGCTTGTCAAATGAGGCTATGCAGGCAGTAACCACTAAGTATGAAACCCATAAGCTAGCATATCCCAAAGCATAAGAGAGATTGAATCATTAAAACTAGATTACCCTCTGTCATTAAAAAAAAAAAAAAAAGAATCCTTTGAAAATTTTGCTTAGATATAAGATGAATTATGCAAAAATAGAAATTACATGCCTAGGAAATTTGCTAATGTTGCTTTCCCTTCATCTTCCTCTTCACCTTACTCTTCCCCTTTTACTTCCTGAAAAGGAATTTGGGGGGAAATACTAACAGATTTCTGTGTGGATCTTTCTCATATTTTGAAAGTCATTATACAATTTTTTTAAATTAGTCTAATTAGCATTTTAATTTTACAGATATCATGATTAAAAGTAGAGTACATGAATTGCAATTGTATTCCTAGTTCTAGTGACTTTTAACATTATTTCACAGTGAACATTCATTATGATACTCTTGCCAAATGTGTGAAGTAAACTGATGCTTCATACAGCATGGAGTATAGTGTGTCCAGAAACTAAAATTTTATTTTTAATTTGAAAATTTTGTCAGTTTAGCAGTTTTGGACAGTCTGAGAGGAATATGTTTTACTTTTAGTTTAAGCAGTTATTTTAAACCATATCCTTCCACCATACTGGACTGCAGAGAGGGGCCTAACTTCAAATACAATTTAATTAAATATTTTCCAGAAGAGTTGTGGGAGTTTTTTCACTCCTCTCCTTTTACTAGTTACAGAACTTCTTATTTAATCCTTATGTGTCCCAATTCATATGAAATACCATCTACAATTTCAATCTCACTTTGTTGATAATAGTAGTAATTTTAGCCCCCCTTCAGATTCCCCTCACCCACAGCAACCCACTCACAATAGCCAAATTGTTATCTCTGTCCTGCTCATCGTTCATCTCTTCAAAGTTATTATTCCTCAGAAAAGGAAGAGTAGTTGGAGCAACTGAGCAGACAGTTGCACCAGAGGGTACCCTGTTTTGGGTTTGTTGATGATACAAAACTGGGAGGAGTGGCTGACACACCAGAAAGCTTGGCTGTCATCCAGAGAGACCTGGACAAGATGGGAAGTTGGGCAGAAAATAACATAACTAAGTTACAAAAAGACAGACATAAGGTCCTGCACCTGGAGAAGATAATCCCCATGCACCAGCACAGGGTGGGTCGACCTGGAAAGCAGCTCTGTGGAAAAGGACCTGTGGGTCCTAGCAGATAACAAGCTGTCCATGAGCCAGCACTATGCCCCTGTGGGCAGGAAGACCAATGGAATCTTGAGCTGCATTAGGAATAGCTTTGCCAGCAGATGAGGGAGGTGATCGTGCCACTCTACTCAGCCTTAGTGAGGCCACAGTTGGGAATGCTGTGTCCAGTTCTGGGCTCCTCAGCACCAGAGAGACATGGAGCTCCTGGAGCAGGTCCAGCAGAGGGCAACAAAGATGTGTGGGGGACTGGAGCATCTCATGAGGAAAGGCTGAGGGAGCTGGGCCTCTTCAGCCTTGAGAAGAGAGACATTATCAAAGGATACAAATAACTTAAGAGCAGGTGCCAAGAGGATGGGACCAGACACTTTCAGAGGTGCCCAGTGATGGGGCAATGAGCACAAGCTGTAACACAGGAAATTCCATATGAATATGAGGAAAAATTGTGTGACAGAGCATTGGAACAGGCTGTCCAGAGCAGTAGTGGAGTCTCTTTCTGCATCAAAATACTCCTGGATGCAAACCTGAGCAATCTGCTCTATGTGAATGTGCTATGGGAGGAAAGGCTGGACTAGGTGGCATCCAGAGATTCCTTCCAGCCTTACCTGTTCTTTGATTAATTTTTATTTTAAATCTACTCTGATTTTACTCTTTCTTCCCTTCATGTTTGTAAGCAGAAGTCTATTTGTGCAATCATTTAGTCCTTTACATTCAAATAATATTACATGCCTTCCAACAATTAACAGAAAAAATGACAGAGTTTTAAATGTTTTAAATGTTTTAATCATTTCTCAGTCTTTGAAGTAAAGCTTTTATCTTCAGAATTATTTATCCTAATAATTGAAACTATTATTAAGTGAATCGTTAATTTATTTAATAACAGTATGGGGGAAATAATTCCAATTAATCAGAAAAAAACCCACTTCTTTGTTTCATTGAGTAGACTACCTGCTAATGATGAGTCCTTTAATATATGAAAGGATGTTAATTATATCTTTGATTAATCAGAGTGATTTGTCCTCATAGCAACTTTCATGTATTTGAGAAGGTGCAGCATAGTGTTTGTGTAGATAAGATAAAAATTTTGCAGTAACATTGCCCTCCTAAAAGTGGTAATTGCAGAGACTTTAAAAGTAATTTCCTGTTCGTACCAAAAGAAAAGAAAAGATGACT
The DNA here is from genome assembly GCA_013397915.1 of Daphoenositta chrysoptera. Classification (NCBI taxonomy): domain Eukaryota; kingdom Metazoa; phylum Chordata; class Aves; order Passeriformes; genus Daphoenositta; species Daphoenositta chrysoptera. The sequence continues at coordinate 1,279,994 of VZRO01003782.1, read as the reverse complement.
TTTAAAGAGTAAGACTGTATTAAAGTGCTCACATTGTTAAATGAAGTGGTTAATAACTGCAAAAGAAACTATTTCCAGATGATTTCAGACGACAAGCTCAGTAAGTATAAGTGGAAATGAAAGAAAAACAATGCAGAGTAGATGTTTAAAAGTACCTTTTCACCTGTAGAATAGCAAATACACAGAACTGTCTGGCAGAAAAGGATACATAATTAGAAATATGAGAATCAGTCAAGGAACAACTAGAATATAAGCAGGGAATAACAAAATTTATAAAGGTGTTTTTATAAAGACCCACAGCTTTCCTACCCTGCTCTCCACATTCCTTCTGTTTTTAGTGTATTTTTTTCACTATAAAGTTTTCAGCTCTGCCAACATTTGTGATTTAAACTGGCAATTTCATTGATGTATTGTTTCTGTTCTTGGTTAAAAAAGATATATAAAAAGAATTCAAATAAATCTAACCACAAGAAAAATTGCAATGAGATGAGTCCTCTTATGCAGAAGCCAGGAATATAACTATAGAATTGATGAGTATGAAAAGTATTGTGATGTTATGTGAGGTAACTATACATTCACCGAACAGATTCAAATACATTCTGGCAGGATCTCATAGATTCAAGAGCACTGTTTGTTCCACAACAGCGTGAGAAGATACTCTTATTTATTCCCATTTCTGTCTGTCCTTTTTACCAAATATTTTGCTTCTTTTTAGAATTTGCTTTTGTGTATCCAGAAAAGCATCAATAAGAACTGGAAAGTGAATGATTTTGCATAGTGATGCCTTATATAATATATATATGTATAATAAATATCCAGGGTTTTTTGGTCACATTCATTTCTTATAATTTTCATATATATGGATGTTCATATATGGATGGAAGGTTGTTTCCTGTAATTTTTTAACTATTTTGTTTTTCTTAGCCCTTTAAAAGATGTTTATGGAGTTGGATATACTATAATTCTGATTATGCGAAGAGTTAAATTCCTCTTTCTCTTGTGTAAGTACTTCAGATCATAAACATAGGCAAAGCTGATCATTAATATACGTGAAGAGTTCTTTTTGTCTTTTTTTTTTCCTCTGGATCAGGCATCATAACTGTTTTGATCCATGGTAATCTAAGAATTTTCAGAGACAGGTTATTTTCAGATTTTCTCTCTGACTATCTGGGTATGAACTACTGCTGACAAAAGTATACATGTGAAGAAAATACAATAAATCAGATTTTCCTAGTAAAAGAGTTTCAATGATTTATTTTTACTCATCTCTAGGGAATAACACCATTTCATTGAAAAAAAAAA
>VZRO01003782.1:1262196-1275203 GCA_013397915.1 Daphoenositta chrysoptera | reverse complement strand
TTTTTTTTTTTTAACTGCTGTCATAAGACTCAGCCTTATAAATAGTGGTGCACAGTTGCTCCATGCTTGAAGCCCTGAAATCCAGTGGACATGTGTAGTCTGCAATGGTAAAGAAATCATACATGGGCTATGTTACATTTTTGTTGGAAAAATTAGAACTGTGCAATGGCATAGATAATTTAGGGAAGAAATTTTGTAAAATATCACTTTTGTAAAACATCTGAAAGTCAGACATATTTAGAATTATAAGGCCATTCCTTGATGACAGAATGCAGCAGTATGTTAGAGAACCTCAAACTATTCTAGAATAAGGTGACAGGTCTACTTTGTACAGGGTGGCCTTGGTGAAGTCTCAAATTAGTAGCTACTTTAGAAGTTAATTCTGTCTTTTTACCTCTCCTCTTATGCCAGTGGGTACAGTCTAAAATCAATCCATTGTGCCTTTCTTTGGGAACTGTGTTCTCTTGCACAGGACAGGTAGTGCTTGGCACGTTGTTCTTTTGCAATTAATTACATACCAAAAATGCATAAGAAAAAAAGTGAAGTTTTCTAATGGCTCCTCAGGAGAGAACACTTCCCCTTAAGTTATGACTCTATAAATAACATCATATGTTTGTGTTGAAGAGAAAAGTCTGCACATGCAAGTGTGGCAGTGAAAAAAAAAAAAAGTCATGAAAACACAACTAGTCTGAACACCTTTTCACCATAAAAAATTGGAAGACATTGTTTTACTGATGCTGCTTAGTAGGTATGTGCAAACACCTGTGCTCTCACTCATGTTTTACATTGCAGGCAAAGTACACCACTGAGAGTCAGAGCTAGAGTGTTGTTAAACATCACTGCCAAAAAAAAAAGTCTGCCAGGACTTTAGCTTTTTGTCTCAGTGCACCTACAGTCATATTTATCTAGTAAAATTTCCTACTCACTCTAATCCAAGAACACTGCAGGACACCTTATGCCCTGGCTTCTTTCCCAGTTGCTGCTGCATATCTGCTCAGGGAAAGTAATTTCCACAAGGAACAAAGTGCTGCAGCACTTTCTCTGTTAAGCAAAAAATTTGGATAGGTTCATCCAAAATTTCCAGGACAAATACTGTCATCCCTCAGCTAGAGTTGCAGCTACAGTTTTGCTGCTGGGTCAAGGACCTGCAAATGTCAGACTGATACAGGCAGCGCTTCCCGTGCCCACCTTAATGTATAGTACCAGAGAAATTTTCCCAAGTCTCATTTCCCTTTTGCACTAAGCACGGACTGCACATGCCATCCATGTACAGTGCCACTATTCTCATGACATCAACACTGTAATTTCAACACATTGGAAAAGGAAATATAATTTATCTGCCTATCTTCCTACCGAGAACCTCACCTGCGGAAAAGTATCAATCATAACTGTTGCCCACACTACTACTCATTTGTATTTAGAAGTGTATAGGTAATCACTGTCTCATGTCTTGTTCAAAGCCAGAGGCAGAGGCTGGTCCCTTCCTAATGCTATTCAGAAGCTACTCTTGTTTCAGATTAAATTTCAATCTCTGTTATTAAGCCTATGTTAACAAGATACTTTAGATTTTTTTTCTTGATAATTAAAAAATGTAAGTCCTTTTGTTGCAAAGAGAAACCCAGTAATCTCAGAAAGGGTTAATCAGGATAGTTTTTAAGTCTAATATAAAATGGATTCTGAGAAAATAATTTTTGGATTCTCAAGGGCCCTCAGATCCCTTGTAGCAAAGTTTGTCCACAGACACACAGATCCTAACAAAGAAGATGTGTTACATCAGGCTGAGGGATACAGCTGGGTGAAGCTGGACTAACAATCACCCCTGTGCTCAGCCCTGGTGAGGCCACACCTTAAATCCTGTCTCCAGTTCTGGGCCCCTCAATTCAGACGAGATACTGAAATGCTGGAGCACACTCCAGAGAAGGGCAGCAAAGCTGGTGAAGGGTCTGGAGAGTAAGTGCTATAAGGTACAGCTGAAGGAGCTGGGATTGTTTAGCCTGGAGGAGAGAAGGCTCAGGCGAAACCTTATCACTCTCTACAACTACCTGAAATTTGGGGGTCAGCCTTTTTTCCCAGGCAACTAATGACAGGACAAGAGGACATAGCCTCAAGCAGTGCCAGAGGAGGTTCAGGCTGGAAATTAGGAGGCATTTCTTCACAGAAAGGGTGATTAAACGCTGGAATGGGACACCCAAGGAGGTGGTGGAGTCACCATGCCTAGAGGTGTTTAAGGAAAGACTGGATGTAGCACTTAGTATCATGGTCTATTTGGCGTGGGGGTGTTCAGTCATAGGTTGGACTCGATGGTTGTCTTTTCCAATCCAATTGATTCTCTGATTCTCTATCAAGTCTTAAATAAAGTTGGGGCTCTTAATATTCTCTGGTTTCTTGTCTTTGATTAATTGCACTAAATTTGGTCCTAGAGAAGAATATTCACCTGAAAATTAGTACAATTAAAATTCTTAGGAAAAGTCCTTCAAAGATCTAAATTAAGGAGATTCTTGATTGTTTTTAAAAACTTGTTTCAAGCTCAAACCGAAGTAGTAATATTCAAAAATGCTATACATTTTGGCTTTGGAAAGGAAAGGATAAGTCTGCTAAAAAATTCAGAATAACTTTCTCAATAATCAATATTAGAAAGCAAAACTTTGAGTAGGTACACTTATTTGGGGTAAAATGTCTTAAGGTGACATATCCAGGTGCCAGGGATGCACTTCATTTCTATACAGTTAGTTCACAGCACCCAGAATGGACAAATCATTTAACTGAACAACCTTTGGTATTCATGGCTTGAGACTTTTATCAAAGTAATGTCCTAAGATACGTGATGTTCATCTTCTCTAGCATTTAGTTCCCTTTGGAGGAACTAATGTCTAGAAAAACTGATTACTGAAATCCTGGTTATTAAGAAAAAAGCAGCATAAGTGATTGTCTTCTGATCATGTGAGCTAAAAGAGGGCTATGATAACAGATGTATATTCTAATAATATTTGATGCCTTTACAGTTCAGGTAGTTATCATCAAAATCAGAAAAGAAAGATGTTAAACTTCTTGGAGCTCCTGATTCATTCTTTGTACTTAGGAGTTTGGCTAAATTGCGAAGTTATTTTCTTTGAATTTTTTCATCCTTGGCATCAGGTTCTGTCACAAGCAAAGAATAATCTTATCTCAGGTGTCCTGTCACATCCAGCAAATTAATTTTATCTTTGAAGTAGATCTGTGTCTGTCATTAACGTTGTTTTCTAAAAGACTTCAAAACCATGAAGATTATTTTGGGTTATAATTCCTTCAGTTTAATACAGTGTTCATACTACATGGAAGTGCATTTCGGGAATTGCTTTACCATCACCCTCAGCCTCTGTCAGTTTACTAAACAACCAGAAAGCTCCTAAAAATTTGAGAGAATTGAAATAATGTAATTTATGTCTTCTTTTTACATTTCTTTGTCCCTCAGAAAGCCTTTACAAATTTTAAAGTTACTTAAAAAAAATTACAATGGGGAAAGTCACACCATCTAAGTTTCAATATTTTATACTGTTCTATCTGTATGCAATTCCATTAAAATGGGTTAAAACTGAGGTAAATAAAAGAGCACTAAACACAATCTCTCTTTCTTCTTAGGAATCTGAAATCTAAGTGAATAAGGATAAAAATAAAGACAAATATTTCATTAAGTTTTGTGTAATAAGACTTAGTTAAAACCAATTTTCTGCTCCTTTTCATAACATGAGAGATATTAAGGAAGGTTAATCATCTGTTTAAATTGTAGTTTGAACATTATGATTTTTCCTTTCCTCAAACATTACATTCTGTTAGTGGAATGAACTCTGCTTCCTGCCATGTACATTGCTGTACAGGAAAGTCTTATCTCTGGAGTCCTACTTTTCTTCAGTCTTTTCCAATTTCATAACTGAAAAACCATTAGCATTTTCAGAAAATATGTGTGTTTTATTGGTTGCACTCTTTCACTGTTTAGACCTTTGAGTATTCCTAGAAAACAAGACTTAACAGTCTTTGCTATCAATTTGTTTTCTACTGCTAGCCAATAGAAATAAAGGGGGTATTTACTTTTAAGGCTTTTTTTTTCTTAGCTAATGCATACTACTAGATAAGAGGGCCCAAAAGGTATTAACAAATTAAAGAGGGAGCCCAGAGTGCACTTAAGTGGTGGATCACTAATTTTCCATATTTGGAATTAAGAATTAACCCATAGACTGTTTCCAGACCAGTCCAGCTCACTCTCTCCCAAAGAGATCTGTCCCGGGGAAGGCAGTCCTGAACAGCACGAATGACAGCCACATGTCATTTAGACTCTGCACGACTGTTTTACAGCTTCAGGCTGTGATTACCCTGACAAAATTAACATACAGGACACAGCTTTAAGCGCTGGTGAGTCCATTACCTGTTAGTTTGCCTGCTGGTGCTGGATCAGTAATCACTGCTGCAGAGTTGCAGTAATTCTATGTCGCAACTCAGCACACTTCAGAGGATAAAGTGGACGGAGAAGTATTGATAAAAACACTTTGATTTTTTAGAAAATAAATAATCTAAGTATAGGGGCCAAGCCACACCATATGTCTTGATGTCAGGGTTATAAAGTGGACCCTGGTCCTTTGTATTTACCTGTTGGAAGGTGGCTAAGAACACAGAGCTGTGTGGGACATCCTGACAGGGATAGAAGGAGGACAGAGGAGCAGTCATTTCTGCATCATTGAGGGAGAGTGCTTAGAGACTTGTGGGGACCAGGAAGAGGATAAGAACTTAAACATTGAGACGAGGAATTTTAAAACTAACAGCAAATCCATATCAGGAAGTACTCTTAAGCAATGGAAGATATAGTAAAAAAAATATTCAAGACAGACTATTTTAGGAGCACATCTTTCCTAAAAAAATGGGGGAAAACCCCTGTGAGAGTTGACTTCTGGCCAGGCATTGAACAATATATATAAGAAGTTAAGCTATGTTTTATTTCAGGATACACAATTTACGTAGTATAAGCATAATTTAAAATGTCTTATGCTACCAGTCTCCTTGAGCAGAAAGAGAAGCAATTTTGTCTATTTCTTCCATTTTGACCTACCCACCTATCTTTATGACAAGGATACAGACGTGTATCACTTTCAGGACACAAGTTGAATTTACCATGACTACCTTATGCAAACTTAATTTTACAGACCTGTTGAAATTAATTTGCTTTTCATGTGATAATATTAAGTTATTTCACACACAGCAGAATAGCCCATATTTGGAAAAAAAAATTAAAAATACCTAAGAAGATTTTTATCTTTTGACTCTAGAGTATTTGTTTCTTTGAAGGAAACATTAATTTTTAAGAACGCATTCCTGCCATTTAGGTAATGTAGTATAATTCATTTCCAATATTCTGATTCAGTATGGCATGGAATACACCTTTGGTCAGATGGCTTTAGCCGTTCCAGCTGTGTCCCCTCACAGCTCCTTGCGGCACCCCCAGCCCCCTTGCTCTCACGATGAAATGAGAAACAAAAAAGTCCTTCCTGCTGTGAAAGCACTGCTCAGTAATAACCTCCTCGTCTCTATATTATCAACACAGTTTTCAGCACAAATGCAAAGTAGAGTCCCATGCTAACTAATTTGAAGAAAATTAACCCTATCCCAACCAAAACCAACATAGACTATTAAGGTATCTGAATTTTCCCCCAAGTTAAAATATACCAACGTCAACAAAATTAATCAGTTCTTGGTTTTGGTTCCAAACTTATTCAGCCTTCTTTAGTTGGGAGTATCAACAAATTGCTGAATGTTAAATTGCTTAAGTATAGTATTGCTCAGTATTTCCAGTTACTAAACTCATGGAAATGAGTAAATTATTTTGTTAGATGGTTTGCTTCAGGTATATGGCAATTTTTTATTTCTCTAGAGTGTTGGTTAGAATGCTGTAGGTTAGTTCAGCTGAGACCAGCAGCTGGGATAAAAAGAATTATCCAGCTTTTGCTTATGACCTTTAAATGTGCACTCAATCATGGAATTCTCTGTCCTGAAATAGAGGGAAATTGATGGTAACTACAGCATATGTCACTAAATGTTGCCTATTACAAGATATGCACTGAGGTTTAAAAAGTTCATAGCAGATATAGTGAAGTAACTCTGAGGCAAAGGAACTTTGTTGCAGCAGTTCTGGTACCACTTTTCTGTGTTCTAATTCAGATTTTGTGATCTAATATCTGGATGGATAGATGCACTTCCTTTCTTTGGCGAAGTACTTAAGTGCTGATATATGTTGACATAAAAATTAGGTGCAAACACATTTTTTTCCCCAATGAAATAATTATTTGCATTTCCATGGGTCTCACTGAAACAGTTAAGATTTTCAAAAAACATTCTACCAACAAAGTGCTTATGCTTTATCATACCTTTAAATATTGGGTATGGAAAGCTTGCAAGGGGCATTTTGAGTCACCATTAGAAATTAACTAATTGTTTAAAGCCCTTTACAGACTGATATTAAGCATTCATATTCAGATTTTTAATTTGGTCAAAGACAACTACAGAGCAATTGTTTCTTTCTGACAAAGCTGAGTGAATTCAGATTGTTCTGGACTTCGTTTTAGCTCTACCACACTTTTCTCCTCTGGCATTGGAAAATAGTAGTAACATTTCTTCACCTAGGCCTATTACAAAAGTAATTTACCTTTATCCACATTTTTTTCATCTTCTCTATTTAACTTGCACTTTTTTTTTGGAAAAAGATATGCTCTCTTTTCCCGTTTAAGTGCAATTTCTGGCAAAATTAAACCCTCCCCTTTAATGGTAGGCTTAAAATAGAACCAAAATAGAAATGTAAGTGTTCAGTCATAAAACTGGGTTTTGTTATATATGAATCTGTGATAAAATTTTGTTAAAATTTACTTTATCACATTATCAGCTCTTTTTATTTCCATTATTTCTCTGCTAATTTCTAACAGGACAAAAATATAAATGTGATTTTACAGTTGAGCTTTAAAATATCATTATGAATATTACTAGTAATAAATTTGAGTACATTCGTAAGTTAGGAAGAGTAGAGAATGAAAAGAATACTTTTTGCTGTTGAATTTTTGCCTAATATGATTGAAAATAAAGTGCAGATTTCCAAAGCTCAAAAAGTAAGGTGATGCTGCACAGTTTTAGAATGCGTTTTAGAGCTCTACAGCAATTCACTTCATCTAAGTACCAATCAGGGAACCAGATTATAATGCTCAGAAGAGAGCTGATACTTTTTTTTTTATTATTATTGAACTTATGTCTGAAAGCTCAGATTTTGATTAAGACTCAGTTATACCTAAATCTAAGTCAGTTGAAATTTTGCTATATATTCCACTTGGAATATATGCACATAAACTCTGAAAGATTTTTAAATGTTGAGTTGAAGCAGAAGGAAGAAACGATCCAGAGTTATCATCTGATGCATATAACTAGCTCACACAGTCACATAAAGGTATTCTTTAATGTGGCCATTACTTTTCAGGGTGTGATAGTTGGATCTTCATTTTAAGTGGACTGCAAGGGCTGCAAGACAGGAAATATCTGCTGATCTTGCTGATCTTTGCAATTTCAGTATTACAAATAGCACCATAAGAGTGCTATATGAATGTCAAGGATATAGGTGCAATATTTTTTTATGACTAATTATTATCTATATTATTTTCAAAAAACATTTTCTTATTTTTCCAATGAGATATTGTACAATAATTTTTAATAAATATTAGTGATTGGTGTTTGGATTAGTGTTTACCTTGACAAGTAGTATTTATAATTTATTAAATGCTCAGCTGTAACCTTCATATTACAAAGTACTCCTTTGTATAACTTCCATTAAACATGCTGATTATATTCATATTTATAATTAAAATTCATTTTGATATTTAATAATACTCCATTTGGATAGCTACCTCAGAATGATAAAATGTTCTGTGATCTGAGCTTCAGTGTAAAAGTGCTCAGACTCTACAATCATGCTTCTTTATGTTCTTTGGACTGCTGCACCATTTTGTCACTTCTAGACATATAATTTGAATTCTGTATGACTCAGCATCTCAGGAATTTTTCAAGGCAATCTATATATCTAAAGTTCTGGCTTCTCAAAAATAACATTGAAACTGCTGATGATAGGAGTCATGGTAGAGTCTAAAGAGAAACAGATTTAAGTAAACAAATTGCATTACTGCCATTAACTTTGTCATAATTAAATATGTGTGAAAATGTTAATAAGTAGTAGTTTGGAAAAATACATGGATACACGTGTGTGTGTGTGTGTGTGTGTGTGCGCAAATATACACACATATATGCACATATGCATATAAATAGATATATGTGTGAGTATTTTTGTGTACATGTGTATTTATGTACAATTGCTAAATAATTAAGGTTTTCAGGGTCCCTGAAGAGTCTTGGAACAAGATCTTAAAAGAATGGCAATCTTAACCCTCGGTATGTTCAAATTTGAATGGATTATCTGAGATGGGATGGCTCACAAGATCTAGAAGATGTCTGTAACTATTTTGTAGATTGCTAAACAATCATGATTAGAAGAAAAATGAAACAACTGTTTTCCTTTACAAAAATAATATGTTGTTAAATTTATACAGGCAGAAAATATGATTTTGAAAGTCTGAAGTCACAAAACAGTCTTTAGTACACTCAGTGGTCTACAGCTAGCATATTTATGAGCTTAAGCTTCACCAGCACTTAAATCAGAAACTTTAAGAGGCAGAAAATAAAGAAATTAGCTAAAGGGATGATGGGGAAAATAATATTAATAACATTCATAATATTAATATTAATAATAATAATAATAAAAAATAGTAGTAGTAGTAGTAGTAGTAGTAGTAGTAGTAGTAGTAATATTCCTAATTGTGATGGTGATGATAATTATGGTGTTAAGTAGCCTGGGGGTCCTCCAGGGGCTGCAGGTGGATCTCTGCTCCACCATGGACCTCCAGGAGCTGCTGGGGTACAGTTGCTTTGCCATGGTCTGCACCACAGGCTGCAGGGGAACCTCTGCTCTGGCACCTGGAACACTTCTCTGACCTTTATGTCTGCAGGGTTGATTCTCTCACATATACTCTCTCCTGTCTTCTCTGGCTACATTAACTTCTCTGCAATAACCTTTCTCCCCTTCTTAAATATGCTGTCATGAATTGGCATTACTGGCGTTGCTGATGGGTTCATCCTTGGCCAAGGGCGAGCCCATCTTAGCTGGGATTGACTCTGTTGGACAGTGTGGAAGCTTCTACCAGCTTATCACAAAGGCCACCCTTGTAGCTCTCCTGCTCCCAAAACCTTGCCGTGCAGACCCAGTATGGTCTTTGTTCCCATAAAAATGTGAAGAGATCTCTTCTGTCACTGTACTTACCTTGAGTGCCTATACATCTATTGCTCTGAAATTTTCACTAATTACAATTAATCCTTGATTGGATGATTCAGTTCCTATCCCTCTCTTTTTTTCACTAGGAGAAAGTATGAGTGGGAGGTTGTTAATATCTTAATATCAAAATATTAACTTTCTGCCTTTATTCCTCCATTGAATTCTCACACCTAGAGGATAGCAATGATTCAACTGCCATTTCAGTGCATTTTTAAGAAACTAATCTAAATTAATGATTTTCAAAGGGTTTAAAAAATCTCTGACATTGTCGGTATGGTTGCTTATTTCTAAGTATATCCCGTATCACTTCAGTAAACTAATTTTTTGTCTGGGTAAAGACAAAAATCTTTCAATGAGGTGCGCTCTCTGGTTGAAATTTTATATGGGAGAGGGAGGATGGAACACCAATTGGAGAGACTTATGAAGTGTAGAAACAGCCAGAGTATGCACTCCTACAAGTGATAGCAGGAATACAGTATGTTTTGACAAGCACAGTGATATCTTTGCATAGCCTGAACTCTCTGCTAAGACTTTGGAAAGAACAGTTGCTTAAGCCTCAGTGTTAAATATGTTTAATTTTAATAAATAGCTAACCTCATGTGTACTCAATAGACTTAAATGTAAGTATGTCCATTAATTTAAAATGCACAGCTATGTGGTCTTCTCTGCAACAAAACATCTCATACATTTTATGGACCATGTTAATTATGAATAACTGAGATATGCCAGAAGGTTTTTAATATATAACAGAGTAGGTTTACGACAGCAGTCAGCTGGCCTGTCACGCAATAAATACATGTCAGGGTTAGAGGACATTAGGACATTTTCATGGATCCTGCCAAATCACTGTTTACTGTAAGAATAAGATTTTTGACTGCTTTGCTCTGTGAAAGATATAGTAAAACTAAGGAACTGTTGATTCCAGATAACAACCAGGCTATTTTCAAGAAAAGGAAACCAGAAAAACATGGATTAGACACAGATACTGAAGGGCAGAGTGCTTGTTAACCAGGGTGACTGATAGGGATTTTTGCACAGGGTACCAGCATTCTCAAACAGAGTGATTGGATGATGGCTGGAGGGTGACAGAAGTCTATGTTGCAATGGCCAATGTCATCTTCAGCTGGATAGTGTGCTCCTGCTCTGTCTGGGTGTCCCGTATGCCCTTTTCCCTTCCACAGGACAGTGGACATTGTTTGGTGGGAGATCTATGAAATTGCATCTTGAAATCAGGAAGGATACCCATACATCCTGTGTCAGTAATAGCAGGGCTATGCACATATCTCAAGTATTCTAGGGCATTGAAAATTCCTCTAAATGTGTGTGTGTTTTGGCATTTTAATTGCTTTCTTATGTTTATACATATGAATTTAATTGCATATAATCTAATATTGAGAAATACCATGGGGTATTCATCTAGTGCTGTCCTCTGGAGGTTTCACTTAATCTGAACTTCTTTTTCTAAGTGTGAAGGATGTCAGGGTGAAATGAACCCAGTCCTAAAATGCTGGCTTTCTTTTGCATTTTTGCACTAAAGATGACCGCATGTTTTGATAAACAGAGCATTTAATCTCAGAGGTTGTAATTACACAAGCAAATGTCACATTACTTGTGGCAGTATACATATCTTTTGCTGATTGTGGAAAACAAATATTTCCAGACTGCCCTGAAGGAAATAATGTTCCAACACTGTAGCAGGAATGTAACTCAGTGTAAAACCTCATAGAAAAGAAAGATGAACATATTTTAAACCTCAGCTGATTTCAGTCTCTCACACTCTCATACCCACAAGCCGCAAGACACATATAAACAAACTGTGAATGTCCAAGCACTAAGATGCCAGTATCCAGGTACTTTGCGCAGGGTTCTTTGCATGGAGGATTAAGTGTGTTGATTGTGAAGCCCTTTCCCACACTTCCTGGTTCCTCCTGAGGTCATGCTGGTTTTAAACATCTCCTTCTACTCTTTAGGAGCTGACAGTGATTGATCTCTATCCTGCCATAATTCTGTGAGTCACCAGGATTTAGTGCCTGTCTCTGTTTTAGAACTGGTTGTCTTGAGCAAGTGTAGGTATCAGTGTGACAAGATTTGGTTGACCTGGTTCCATAAATGTTAGCAACATAGGATGTTTTTTATAGTATAGGATGTTTTTATAACTTCATCTCACTCATGTGTTGCTCCCGTGTGTTCATGTGCACTCTCTAATCAGACTCTTGCTTAGGTGTATTTTCCCTGTGTTAGCTCCTTTGGTGTCATTGTCAGCTTCAACTATTGTAGACACTCACCTGTTTACCTCTCCAGCCCAAAACACCTCCTTCTTTGTTCTTCCTGCCATTCCAAAGGCACCCAGCTGGTGTTCTGCCTTGAGGAACACCACCACCATGTAGGAGTGTGACTACTGTGCACCGGTAAGGGGATACTGGGGTCCACTCAGAGCCCCTCAAGCCGGAGCCAGCGGCCAGGCAAAGCCAGGTGATGGGTGCTCAGAGTGTATTTGGTAGTCTTTTTGCCCATGGGAGAGCTGGGGGCACCATTCTGGCCTGCCTTGCCCAGTGTGTGTGGGGCAGTACTGCTGACCCTCCTGCCTCTCCTGGCAGCCTCCAGCACACGGTCGCAGCCGGCCAGCACAGCACAGCCAGCCAGGCTGCCCCCTCCCACACCTCTCCAGCTCCTGGGCAATGCACCAGGTCAGACCAGACTAGGCTGGGTCACCAACAGCTACAATGCTGGCCACAAAATCCTTACAGATGGTCATGAAGAGCCAGCATTCTTTTTATCTCATTTCCTGAGTTTTCTCATTTTTACCCTTCCGACTCTATCCCACATCCTACTGGAGTAGAGTGAGCAAGTGGCTGCCTGCTTTGTTCCCAGCTATGGCTAAACCATGACACCTACTTAAACTAAGATTGGCNTCCTTACAGATGGTCATGAAGAGCCAGCATTCTTTTTATCTCATTTCCTGAGGTTTTTTTTTAATTAGAAGGTATACCATTATATTGGTTCCTAAAGGGAGGCACTGTGAGCTTCCTATAGTAGACTTTCAGATCTTGCCATCCTCTTTGTTGAATCCATTCACTTTCTTAGTCGGCTATCCTGTCAGTATCTTGTAGAGAGAAGATTAAGTTTTCTTTGTCTGATTTTGATTTTGCTTGATATGAATTTTTTTAGCATAAATAAACTCTAGAAAAAGAAAATATTTTTGCCTGTGTGTGCATTCCTGTGCATATACAAATGTGGGGATGAGTCTTTGGTGCACAAGTCTTTTCCAAATAAAATTGTGATGTAAGAAGATAGTATATCAAAACTGTGACACCCACCTAAAATGCCTCTCCTTTAGAGAGCATACATGCCATGCTTGGCTGATTGCTTACTTTAAATCTCCTGTCAGAGAATAAATGGGAATAGATCTTCTCTATAACACAGAGCAAATGTTGCCTCTAGGTACAGTACTATGACATTTTATGAAGACTTTTTTTCCCAAGATGTCAGATTCTCAGTGATTTATTATCTGAAATTTTTATTCCCATGTTCCTTTTCATCTCTTGGATTGATAAATATGTGTTGATACCCCCAGTACTGTTCCATTTACTTAAGATGGGGAAACCTGGGTTTACTACTAGTAATA